>JAFEMH010006583.1:0-119170 GCA_022495995.1 Adenophora triphylla var. japonica
TCAATGATAATCATATGAGTGATTATATGCATGAGAGATGCACATTGAAATTATGAGTACTTGTTAGAGAACAAGTGATCGGATTCTGACCCGTATGAGATTTATGTCATGGTCAAATGTCATAATTAAATCTCATATGGTCACTTCATTTAGTCCCTAGACTCCGAGATTATCATGACCTTACATATGATGAAAAGTTATGTTTGATTTTAGTCAAACGGTATCTTAACACGATATCTATAAAGGCTATCTTTGGCATGATCGGATTCATGATGGGAAGGATGATAAGTCAAGATGGAATTTGTCCTCGGAAGAGAGATGTTTTGCTTGGGCCTCTCGATGAGTGATAATGATGAAAGAGTGTGGCCACACCCCAATATGATTGGACTATCATTATACTCAAGATCGAGAAAGCATTGAACAAATACAAGTTGACGTGGACCATGACTTGTGTTCAATATAACATCGTGAGACAAAGGGAAAAATGAAAGTGTACCATTGGAAACGTGAACTCTTTACGTTGTGTTATTTGGGTAGACATAATGGCTTGCTAGAGTCCGCTTATGTCTTATGAGGGTCGATATGATCTGACTCATTGCCAACATAATACAATCCTATTGGGTCACACACTGAAATAGAATGAGTTGGTTGAACCAAGGGAAGAATGATTGAGAGTTTCAGATTTGGCAACTTATGTCACGCGACATAACTAGCCACGGCTAGTTATGTCACGCGACATAACTAGCCACCGGCTACTTATGTCACGCGACATAACTAGCCACGTACGCATTTTTTGACACTCGTTCTCCTAATTCGATTAGGAAACATATTTACACTAAAGTAGTATAAATATGTGAGGTCCGTCAACCCTAAGGTCCGCCGAAATTTTCAAGGGAAAATCATAACAAAATACTCTCAATATTCTTCCATAAGTTTTAGGAATCTAGCAATTCCCAACCCGAGAATTGTTCTCGACATTCATATTTGTGTGGATTAATAAAAGAGGGTCTTAATTTGTTCAAACAAATCAAAGACCTAGAGTTCAAATACGAATATCCAAAGGAGTTGAAGATTCGAAGATTTCAAGATCAAAAGTTTGTGATTACGAATCACATAATTATCCGTTCGATAGCTCAAGACCGGAAAGCAATTTAGGTTGGTAAATTCTATCTCCTAGCAATTCAATTTAATCGTATAGAACGGATCTTAGGGCTTGGGTTTTGTGTTAATTTGATGCTTAATTCCGCCGCGCATGGACCCATAAAACCCAACAAAGGGTATCGAGCCCCGTTCGTATGGTTAAGTTTGAATTAACATGCTAGAATGATTATATAAATTGTTTATATGTTCGTTGCATGTTTTTGTATGCGATAGAATTTTGATTGTTTATGTGAAACAATGTGGAAAATCGTTTGAATTATGTTGAATTAAATACGTAAAAGGGTTGCTTTTATATGATTTAATTGCATGTAATCCGAATTGATTGGAAATCTGGAAATCTCGCGAACCGGCTACCTATGTCGTGCGACATAGTAGGCCACAGGAGGAAATCTAGTAACTGCTGCCGGTTATGTCACGCGACATAACTAGCCATTGGCTAGTTATGTCACGCGACATAATAAGCCAAATCTCGGCGTAATCGCCTTGTTTAATTTTTCTCGCTAATCTATGATTGTGTTTACAATCCGAGATGTTTTATGTCTTAATCTGGATGCTATAAATTTCTGAAAATAAAATTTATAGGGCTATGCTAGATTAATTCATTGTTTATGATGCATGCTTAATTAATTTAAATGTGTTTTATTAATTGTTGCGATGCATGAATTAATTGTTCTTAAGTGTTAAGAATTTTATTAGATGTTTAGTTGAAACATTGATTCATAGTTTCCTAATATGTTTAGATTTAGACATTGTAAATTTTGGATTTTATGATTGTTTATGGAAACAAGTCATAATTACGCGAAATTTTAAAAGGAAACTAATTGTTTATAAAAGGTAGTGATTATGTTGCCAAATCGAAGTTGATTTCTAATTGTGCATGACTAGGAGAGTTCGTCTAAGGAAGAATTGGTACTTAAGTAGTCCTCGTGGCTCACCTATCTTCCCGGGAACTTACCCGGTGTATGATTATGACTATCTTTGCCGATATGCTTATAATCTACCTTAAAGAACCTTCATTTAACTTTTAAGTTCTTTATGCCAATCCATGATTTAAACACTTGAGACCACTCGGATAGTTTTGGGTGGGCTTGCCATAGCAAGGTGCTTTGATTCTATTCCGTTTGCGAGCAAGATGAGGAAATGGTGGTTCCTATACGTTTAAAGTGGATGAACTTAATTGGGTTATCAAAATGGTTTTGGACCCAAGGCATAAGATGAGATTAAAATATGCTTAGACATATGATGTCTTAAATAAATCTCATAAGAGTCATATACGATATGATTGATGTTTTCTACCTAATTAGTTTAATCTTGAGCGGTGCGCCATAGCGTACTTGAGATTAAATTAAAGTTGGATCTTAGCCCTAAGAGTCATATACGATATGATTGATATTTTCTACCTAATTAGTTTAATCTTGAGCGGTGCGCCATAGCGTACTTGAGATTAAATTAAAGTTGGATCTTAGCCCATTAAATGCATATTATGCTTATTAGCATTAGAAGGTGTATGATTTAGTGGGAGTATTTGTAAAATACATTATTTGCTCTTAAATGATAAATGTGTTGATATTGATATGTGTTCATATAATTTGTATATTTTGTTGTAGAAATAGCATTACATAATGATAATTGCGATTCGTCCTTATGAAGGACAAAGTTCGAAAGGAACGATACATTTAATTCTGATTGGATCAGAAGCCTAAAGAATGGTTCTTGGGTAAATGTGTACGTTCTTGACGAATCCGTTCCTACTGAACCCATTGCAAATGTTGCAAAGGGCAAATAAGGAAGCAACATTAGAAACATATTGATGATTCTGACAATATTGCTTGCCTTGTAATTGCCATCATGTTTAAAGGCTCTTGTGAAGAACCTTGAGTACATGATAACTATTCTTCTGTTCTAGCATAACGCAAAAGGGGAAATGTTCCAAGTGCATGCTAGGCAAAAGATATATGTTATGGTGAAGGATCTTAATTCATGAGATGAAAGAAAGAGCAATCCGCAAATTGTGTTAATGATTGACACAAGAAAAGGGTTCATAAAGGAAGGAAAAGAAGGTAAAGCAAAAGTTGCTAAACCTAGGACAAATGTTGTCAAAGCCGAAGAGGCTAAACCCAAAGTGTCTCAAAAGGATGCATTTTGCTATCATTGCAATAAGATTGTCATTGGAAGCAAAGTTGCAAGGCTTATTAGGAAGGCCTAAAAGGTGAAGAAGGGCAATATGATTGCTACTACTTCAAATATCTATATGATAGATATTTTCCCTTCGACTTCTTGTTCTTGGGTATATGATACCAGATTGGATCCCACATTTGGATAAATGTGCAAGGAACAAAGAATAGAAAGCTACTCAAATAAGGTAAATTAAACCTATGCATGGGAATGGAGCAAGAGTTGCAACATTAGCCATAAGGGACTTATAAAGTCACTTTACCTTGTGAAGTAGTACTTGTTTTGAACAAGTATGACTACGTTCCAGATTTGAGTAGGAATATTATTTCTGTTTCTTAAATGGATGATGAAGGATATAATTTTCTTATTTTCAATAAGAAGTTTTATATTTATTTAATAATATGCCTTATTGTAATGCATATGTCATTAAATGGTCTTCATATCCTTGATGATGAGAAACAAAATAATATTGAAGATATCTATGATATAAATGGGAAATCTAAACCGAACAATATGAACAACGCGTTCATATGGCATTGCCGGCTTGATCAGATAAATAAGAAACATATATCTAAACTCCATTAACATGGACTTTTAGACTCATATGACGATGAATCATTTGAGGAATGTGGATCTTGTTTATTGAGATTATTGATCAAACCACCCTACATTAAGAGTAGTGGGAGGGCTAGTGACTTATTGGTCATTATACATGAGATGTATGTGGACCATTAAGTAGCATTGCTAGGGGAAGACTTCGGTATTTCATCACATTTCACTAAAGACTTATCTAGATATGACTATGTCTATCTGATGAAGTTCGAAGGTGAATCGTTTGAGATGTTTTGAACATTTCAAAGATGAAGTACAAAACAACTTGGTAAAACTGTTAAGTACTTCGATTAGATCGAGGTGATGAATATTTGAGCCAAGAGTTTGACAATCATCTCAAAACTATGAAATTGTTTCAAGAGTTGACTCCACACTGAACACCACTATGAATGGTGTGTCTGAAAGGAGGAATTGAACCTTGTAGGACATGGTTCGTTCGATGATGTGTCAATCGACTTTCCTATTTCCTATTTCCTTTTGAGGATATGCATTAGAAATAATGCGGTTACACTGAATCGAGTCCCTACTAAATCGGTTCCTAAGGCCCCACATGAGATGTGGCATGGAAGAAAACTTAGTTTGTCTTTCATGAAGATTTGGGGTTGCGAATCTTATGTAAAGAGACTTGTCTCTTATAAGTTAGCACCAAATCTAACAAGGTTATTTTCGGATATTGATTTTACAATCACAAAGAGAACAAAATGTTTGTTGCTCTACACGATTTGTTTCTTGAGAAATAGTTTCTCAATAAAGAATCTAGTGGGAGTAAAATTAATCTTGAAAGAAGTTCAAGAACCCGAAAATAATATGGAACCAAGAGTAGAGACAGAACCAAGTTCACAAAGGAGTTGTGAAACCGGTTCAAGATGCACAAGTCCATCATAGATTGGATAGATTACGATCCGAACTCAAGAGATAGTGATTTCTCGTTGCGGAAAGTGATGAAGTGGAAGTCATTGAGAATGACGATCCTACTTGCTATCAAGAAGCGATGTCCTCTCCTAATTTGGATAAATGGTTAGGAACCATGGAATCCTAATTACAATCCATGTTTAACAATCAAGTTTGGAACTTGATTGGGCTACCTAAAAGTGTAAAAACTAAAGGGTGCAAGTAGGTCTTCAAAGACCGACATGGATGTGAAGGTGTATACTTTCATGACTAAGGATTGTAGCAAAGGGATTTAGGTTAATTCATAGTATTGACTATGTTGAAACCTTTTTCGCCAGCTACAATGTCGAAGTCTGTTAGAATTTCAATTGCCATTATCGCATATTGTGACTATGTGATATGACAAATGGATGTCAAACGACTTTCTTTAAATGGAAAGATTATTAAGGATGTGTAGAGTACACAACCAGAATAGTTTGTCGATCCAAGAAACTTTAATAGAGTATGCATGTTGCAAAGATCCATGAGATGGGTTGAAGCAAGCTTAAAGGAATTGGAATCTTCGTTTTGATGAATTGGTCAAAGAGTTTGACTTTATCAAGTACGAAGATGAACCTTGTGTATGCATGAAATTCAAGGGGGAGCATGGTATTATTTCTATTGTTTATTACAATGATATCTTACTCATTGGAAAAACAAGTTCCGACACTTAAGACCTGTTAAGTCTTGGTCAAGGAAAGGTTTCTCAATGAAAGATATGGGTGAAGCCGCTTACATCCTTGGCATCAAGATCTATAGAGATAGATCTAGAAGGATAAATTGGTTTGAGTCAAAGTGTTCACATTGACAAGGTTCTTAGAAGAGTCTAAGAAAAGTGGCTTGTCAATGGGTCATGGTATTTTCTCTTAAGCAATACTCATTGTCTTATGACAATTGATAAGCAAAAGGAATGAATGAAGTTCCATATGCTTCGGCATTTGGATCCGTCATGTATGCCATAATTTGTACTAGACCCAACGTCTCATATGCTTTGAGCATGATGAGTCGATACCAATCGATCCTCGTGATGAGAACCATTGGATGGCACCAAGATGATCCTTAAGTACTTAAGAAGAACTAAGGATACGTTCTTGGGATTTGAAAGATTGGAAGTTAATCTTGTTGTAAGGGTTACAAAGATGCTATCTTCCAAACTGACAAAGTTATTTTAAAATCGCAATTAGGATTTGTGTTTGTGCTTATTAGAGGTGCAATTTTGTTGGAAGAGTTCCAAGCAGAAATTGTAGCCTATTCTACTACTAAGGCCGAATTTTAGCAACATATGATGAGGCTAAAAGAGGCAGTTTGGATCAAAAGTTCATTAGTGTTTTGGAAATGTTCCAAGTATCACTAATCGGTGAAACTTTTGTTATAACAAATAGTGGTGCCACTTGTGCAAACAATGGAATCAAGGTCACAACAATGATCCAAACACTCACTTAGACGTTCTTCGAGAAATTCATGAAGAATGAGAAGACGTTAAAATATACAAAGTATCAACCGATGATGACATAAGGGATTCACTTACAAAGACCCTCGCATAGGCAGAAGCATGATGGGCATGTTAGATCCATGAGTATTCGATACATAAATGGAGCCTAGTGCAAGTGGGAGACTGTTGGTGTAATGCCCTAGGCTTTAGTTATGTTTAATCGAAAACCGTTATGTATCATCTTTATCGTTTATGTTTATTATTTGATTATTATATAGTTTGCATATTTATTGTAATAATCTCCGTCCCTGATTATTAAGAGAATAATTAGTATAATTGTTAATGGATAATCATATGATGATTATATGCATAGAGATGCACATTGAAATTATGAGTACTTGTTAGAGAACAAGTGACTGGACTTGACCCGTATGATATTTATGTCATGGTCAAATGTCATAATTAAATCTCATATGGTCACTTCATTTAGTCCCTAGACCTGAGATTATCATGACCTTACATATGATGAAAAGTTATGTTTGATTTTAGTCAAACGGTATCTTAACACGATATCTATAAAGGCTATCTTTGGCATGATCGGATTCATGATGGGAAGGATGATAAGTCAAGATGGAATTTGTCCCTCGAAAGAGAGATGTTTTGCTTGGGCCCCTCGATGAGTGATA
The DNA here is from genome assembly GCA_022495995.1 of Adenophora triphylla var. japonica. Lineage (NCBI taxonomy): Eukaryota > Viridiplantae > Streptophyta > Magnoliopsida > Asterales > Campanulaceae > Adenophora > Adenophora triphylla. Next base: position 6,997 of record JAFEMH010006583.1, read on the forward strand.
ATGATGAAAGTGTGTGGCCACACCCCAATATGATTGGACTATCATTATACTCAAGATCGAGAAAGCATTGAACAAATACAAGTTGACATGGACCATGACTTGTGTTCAATATAACATCATGAGACAAAGGGAAAAATGGAAGTGTACCATTGGAAACGTGAACTCTTACGTTGTGTTATTTGGGTAGACATAATGGCTTGCTAGAGTCCGCTTATGTCTTATGAGGGTCGATATGATCGGACTCATTGCCAACATAATACAATCCTATTGGGTCACACACAAATAGAATGAGTTGGTTGAACCAAGGGAAGAATGATTGAGAGTTTCTGTATTTGGCAACTTATGTCACGCGACATAACTAGCCACTGACTACTTATGTCACGCGACATAACTAGCCACAGACGCGTTTTTTGACACTCGTTCTCCTAATTCGATTAGGAAACATATTTACACTAAAGTAGTATAAATATGTGAGGTCTGTCAACCCTAAGGCCTGGCCGAAATTTTCAAGGGAAAATCATAACAAAATACTCTCAATATTCTTCCATAAGTTTTAGGAATCTAGCAATTCCCAACCCGAGAATTGTTCTCGACATTCATATTTATGTGGATTACCAAAAGAGGGTCTTAATTTGTTCAAACAAATCAAAGACCTAGAGTTCAAATCTGAATATCCAAAGGAGTTGAAGATTCGAAGATTTGAAGATCAAAAGTTTGTGATTACGAATCACATAATTATCCGTTCGATAGCTCAAGACCGGAAAGCAATAAAGGTTGGTAAATTCTATCTCATAGGAATTCAATTTAATCGTATAGAACGGATATTAGGGCTTGGGTTTTGTGTTAATTTGATGCTTAATTCCGCTGCGCATGGACCCATAAAACCCAACAGTCACAACGTGACAAATCTCGCACTCACACTTATCAAACACCGGTGGTATAGACCAATCAACAAACTTTTCAGGCTGTGACTCACCTTCTAACTCCGGAATCTCGGTCTTCATGTCGCCGATAACCCTAGAAGGACATGTCCACGTTCTGTCACCTAGTTCGTGATCCCTAGCGGAGGGATTGGTCACCGCTACACCCTCTTCATCAAACGATACGTCTGAATCCGAGTCCTCCAACTGCGCTAGTTGTCGTTGGATTCGTCGACCCTCCACCCGATCAAAGTATCTTTGGAGTTCTCGAATCTCGGAACGCAACAAACGAAGTTTGAGATCTTGAATCTTTCTTCGCAATTCGTCCTTCTTGATTTCATATAGGTCACGTTCGTGATGGGGATCATATTCCTGGGGATTCGCTTCACGAACCCTACTACGAACTCCACGAACACCATGACCACGCCTTCGTTCAGCCATCAATTCGACCAGGAAACTGATACCAAATGATAACGACTGAAAGGTTATATGAGAATGAGAGGAATGACTGAACGGAATTTAAGAAAACAAGACGGGAATTAAACCCTCAATAATAGTTGCTCATCAGCAAAACTATTTTCATAAAATCAATATCAAAAGTCTGCGAATACAAGAGTCCTAACACTCTTTAAATACTAATCCTAGGAATACTCTAGAACCCTACCAAAATAAACCTAATTAAAATAACTCAAAATATCAGTAAAATAATAGTCTAAAAATACTAGCAATGAAATAAGGAAAACAATGAAATAGGAAAAGGAAACAACGCATAAAAATGACCGGCCGAGATTGATACGTTTCTTGAAGTTTGGCCGCTTGCCCGTCGACCACCAGGCGCCCCGCACGGCTAGGGTGAGGCGCCCGCCTCAGCCCAGCGCCTGTTACGATTCTTTGCCCTTATTCTTTGCCTCTGTTGCTGTTTGATGGTGCTGCCTCTGTTGCACACGATACTGTATCAAACTTGATAGTCTCTGATCATTCTCCCTCATCACAAAATGAATGTTCAAACAATTTTAAGTTTGCTCTTGATAAAAAATGAATTTGAATATTCATTTTTGGACAGCGGGAGTTTCTTCAACAAAGCTAATGTTGTTATAGACCTTTACAACATTTTCTTATAAAATCAATTTCTAAACACCTCCTCTTTTGGGTTTTGGATTCAGTTCAGTATATCACATGCCTCCAAAAATGCAAATATGGATATTTGCTATGAAGGAAATTGACTCCTTGTCAATTTTCATTTCAAACTCTTCAATATATACCACCATCCTACCATTACAAGGAAAAACGATTCTGGCTACGGCAAATTTCGTAGCTAAAATGAAAATTCTCTAGCTAAATCGTATTTAGAGACGGATTTGTTTCGTAGCTATTCCGTGGGTACAGGTTTAGAGACGGACGTATCCGTCTCTAAATTAGAGACGGACGTATCCGTCTCTAATTTAGAAACGGAGATGTCCGTCTCTAATTTAGAGACAGAGATGTCCGTCTCTAATTTAGAGACAGAGATATCCGTCTCTAATTTAGCTACAAAACAGCGACACCCAATTTAGCGACCAACCTGCACCCACGGATTAGCTACGAAACAAATCTGTCCCTAAATACGATTTAGAGACAGAATCTTTATTTTGGCTACATAATTTGTCGTCTCTAAAACACATTTTTCTTGTAGTGTATATATGTATGTATATATATATATATATATATATATATATATATATATATATATATATATATATATATATATATATATATATATATATATATATATATATGAATTATAATACTACTAAAATACACTTATAAATAACCTTATATTGAAAAAATTGTAATATACATCAATTAATAATGTCAAAATACCACTACTAAAATGAAATTCACAGTCATAAAATTTCCTAAATCAAAATTTTTAAAATCAATTACAATTGCATTCAATCTTTCTCGCATTTCCTCATAACCTTTACGAGCCTCTTCTGTAGCACGATTAGCCTCTTTTGTAGCACGATGAGCCTCTTCTACAGTTTCCAAAATCGTATTTATACACTCACATCACTGACCAAAGAAAGAGACAACACAATGTAAGCAACCATGTTGAATACTTGACAGTGAAGTATATCTACACTCCTCTAATGAACATATTGAATAATTGAAGTTTAACACACTAGTACCAATACAATGGTGATGTCCAAATGAAAATCTAAAAGTTGAATCAAGTAAGGAGATGGTTTTCAAGGTCTTACCAAGCCCCTGAACACACACAACAAAATCATCAAGATTAATGAAATTAAGTATTTAGAACACACACGTCTCTAATTTAGAGACAAATACTAAATCTGTCTCTAAATTTTAGAGACAAATTTTGTATCCGTCACTAAATTAGAGACGGATTAAAATCCGTCTCTGTTTATTGACAGATTCAACATCCGTCTCCAAAGTTTAGAGACGGATTCTGAATCTGTCTCTAATTTAGAGACGGAATTTGAAGTTGTTTCTAAATTAGAGACGGATACAAAATCTGTCTCTAAATTTTGGAGACAGATGTTGAATCTGTCTCTAAATTAGAGACGAATTTTGAATCTGTCTCGAAATTAGAGACGGATTTTGTATCTGTCTCTAATTTAGAGACGAGTACAAATTTTGTCTCTAAACTTTAGAGACAGATGTTTAATCTGTCTCTAATTTAGAGACGGATTAAAATATGTCTCTGATTTAGAGACAGATTCAACATCTGTCTCCAAAGTTTAGAGACAGATTTTGTATCCGTCTCTAATTTAGAGACGGATTCAGATTACGTCACTACTACATTTTCAAACAAATGCAACGAATCAAATGTATCAAATGCAACAATGCTTTAGAATGGCGTTGCATTATTTCATTAATGCAACGGTTTATTTGAGCTATTGCAACAACTATGGCTTCTGCGTTGCCTTAGGTTTCTAGGCGTTACATTAGATTCTTCTAATGCAACGCCATCAATAAAGCCATTGCATTAAGTTACTTGGCGTTGCATTATATCCTTTCTAATGCAATAGCTATATTACTAATGCAACGCCTTCAATAACACCATTGCATTAAGTTAATTGACGTTGCATTATATCCTTCTAATGCAATTGTTATATTACTAATGCAACGACTTCAATAACACCCTTGCATTAAGTTACTTTGCGTTGCATTATATCCTTCTAATGCAATTGTTATATTACTAATGCAACGCCTTCAATACCACCACTACCCCTACCACTACGACCACTACCACTGTTATTACTACTACCACTACTACTACCACCACCACTACTAACTACCACCACTACTACTACGATCACTACTAACACTACTACTATCACTACCACCACTACCATCACTACTACCACTACTACTACTACTACCACCACTACTATCACTACCATAACTACCACCACTACTACTACCACCACTACTACCACTACCACTACTACCACCACCACTACTACCACCACCACAACCATCACTACCACTACCACCACTACTACTACCACCACTAATACCACCACTACTACCACTATTACCGCTACTACCACTACTACTACAACCACTACTACAACTACCACCACTGCCATTACTACTACCACCACCACCATCACCACTACTACCACTACCACTACTACCACTTTCACTACTACTACCACTACTACCACTACTATCACTACCACTACTATCACTACCACCACCACTACCACTACCATCACTACTACTACTACCACTACTATCACTACCACCACTACTACCACTACTACCGCTACTACCACCACTACTACCACTACCACCACTACTACCACTACCACTACTACTACCACCACCACCACCACTATCACTACTACCACTACCACTAGTACCACCACTACTACTACCACTACCACCACTACCACCACCACCACCACAACCACCACCACCACCACCACCACTATCGTCACTACTACTACCACCACTACTACCACTACCTCCACTATTACCACTACTGTCACCACTACTACTACCAGTACCACTACTACTACCACCACTACTACTATCACTACCACCACTACTACTATCACTAGTACTACCACCACCACTACTACCACTACCACTACTACCACCGTCACCACCACTACCACTACTACTACCACCACCACTACCACTACCATCACTACTACCGCTACTACCACTAATATCGCTACTACCACCACTACTAGAGTATATGTTATGGTTTAAGGTATATGTATGAGTACATGTCAGATAGGGTATGGGTTACGATTAAGGGTATAAGGTACTCCTTATGTCCCACCCGAAAAGCACATTTGGTCAATTCGATCAAATTAAGTTAGACCCAAACATTAATCACTACAAGAAAATAGACATTTTGTGATAGCTTTTGGCGATGGCCGTTCGGGCCTTCGCGGTAGACACCATTTATGCGATGAACTCGGGCCTTCGCGATAGACCCCACTTATCTCATATAATAAATATATATAATTTGTAAAAAAATAATTTTTTTTTTCTTCATAAATTGAAATGAGCCGAATCCCTAGCATATTAATAAGAAAAATATATTTAATAAAACTACTTCACCTAGAAAATAGGCCCTTCCTATTTTATTTTCCAAATAACCTCTTAAATTCCCCTTCTCTCTACAATTGGCGTAACCTATTCCCCTTCTCTCTCTTCAAGCGGCGACAGGACCCGCATTCTCCTTGCGGCCGGCCCATTATCTCCACCGGCCGGAGCGGTAGCTGAGCAAGAGCAAATGGAGTAGGTAATCTACATCCGCTTTCTTCTTCTCTCATTTCAACCGTGGCTCTCTCTCCCCTTTTCTCTCTTTCTCTCTCTCTCTCGCTCTCTCTCTTTATCTATGCTTTGTTCAAGCAATCAAGTCTCTATGTGAAATTTCTAATTTAGGGTTCTTAGTTTTAGTAATTTTTCTAATTTAGGGTTATTACCATTACAAATTCTTGTAGAGTATTCAACTCGTCGTTTAAAAACGGTTTCACCACTTATCCCATTAAACATTGTAGTTCAGGGGCTGAGCTATGGTTTGAGAAAAGGGAGCAATTGCCCCTTTTTTTTTTATAAAGATATACCAGATTAGCAATAGTACATGTTGAAAGTTTGGATTTTTAGCATTAAGATTTGTAGTCCGCCCGTTTAAAAATGGTAGTCCGCCCAAGAATTTGATCAACACATATTCACTTTCTTATCATTGGTCGATTATGAATGTTAGGTGGTCGGTAATGCTTCAACGAAGCGAATTATGTACTTTTCCGTTCAGTGGTTGTACTCGTCTGAAGAGCCCAGGGAATTTTTTCATCTCATGATTTTGGGAAGTCATCCCAAAACTTAATCCTGATCTGGAGGATTTGTTCATACAATTGTTTCAATATGTTTTATCTTTTCAACAAGCATTTGATATGAGTTTGTCTTAATAACAAATTTATTTTTCATTTGGATGATTAAATCAAACAAAAAATAATGCTAAAAGTTCCTTGTTTTGATGCAGTAGCTTTCTATTAGAGACAACTGTTTTATTTTGGAAAAATGGATAGTGTAATTAAGGAGTGGTGGATGGCTCCTAGATGGAGTGAGGAATATGAACGAGGAGTCCACGGATATATTGATAAGGCCTTTTCTACCAAGTCTCAAGGAAATCAAATTTGTTGTCCATGTGAATGTTGTCATTATCGTTATTGGCATTATGAAAATGTTGTGAGAGATCACCTAATTTGCAATGGTTTTGTGCCAAGAACCGACAAGTTGTCAGAACTAGGGATCAACATTGAAAGAGAAACATCTACTTTGGGTGAAGATGAACGGCTAAACCTTGATGATTCTAATGATGATGTGGCTGGCTTGTTGCATGATGCACGTGATGCTTTTAAAGAGGGGCCGAATGACGAGGCAAAAAAGTTTCTAAAGTTAGTTGAAGAAGGTCAAGAGGAGTTGTATCCTGGATGCAAGAAGCATTCAAAACTTTCCTTCATGATCCGACTATTTATTTTGAAGTGTGATCACAGGTTGACAAATAGTGCATTTGCTGATATATTAGAGCTTATAAGAGAGGTGTTGCCTAATGCAAAATTGCCTACGTCTTTTAATGAAGCTAAGAAAGTTTTAAAAGTGTTAGGGTTGGATTATACGAAGATAGATGCATGTCCCAATAATTGCATATTATATTGGGAAGAGCATGCAAACGCTACAAGTTGCCATGTATGTGAGATGCCAAGATGGAAGTCGAATGGTACAGAGAATGACACACAACATGCAAGTGAAAAAATTCATAGAATTCCTCAAAAGATCCTTAGATACTTTCCTATAAAGAAAAGGCTACAAAGGTTGTTTATGTATCAAGAGACGGCAAGGCATATGACATGGCATACTAATGGGCGTGAAGAGGATCAATTTTTACAACATCCAGTGGATGGCCAAGCTTGGAAGGATTTTGATTCTATGTATCCAACGTTTGCTAAGGATCCACGCAATGTGAGGTTGGGGTTAGCCACAGATGGATTTAGCCCATTCAACTCTATGAGCATTGTACACAGCACATGGCCGGTTATATTGATCAATTATAACTTGCCTCCTTGGATGATTATGAAACCAGAGTTTTTGATGCTAGCTTTACTTATCCCTGGCCCTTCTTCCCCGGGTAATGATATTGACATCTATTTGCAGCCTTTAATTAAGGATCTCAAGGATTTATGGGAGTTTGGGCTGGAAACTTATGATTCTTTAAGCAATCAAAGGTTTGACATGCGTGTAGCTTTGATGACAACTGTTAATGATTTTCCAGCTTATGCAATGCTCTCTGGATGGAGTACAAAAGGATATTTGGCATGCCCTTCATGCCATTATGAAACTGATTCTCAGCGGTTGCCTTTTAGTAGGAAAATTTGCTATAGAGCAACTCGTAGATTTCTTGATTCTACTCATCCTTGGCGTCATAATAAGAGAAATTTTGATGGGAAAAGTGAGGAAAGAAGTGAACCTATTCCATTGAAAGGAACTGAAATTGAGAATATGTTGCTCAATTTCCCAAATGAATTTGGCAAGACGCAAAAGAAAAAGAGGTGTGATGAGGATGATCCAAATCCTTGGCGGAAGTTACCCATATTTTTTAAGTTGCCATATTGGAAGCATTGTTCTAATCGCCATAATCTCGACGTAATGCATATTGAGAAAAATGTGTTTGATAATGTCATTGCGACGTTGTTAGACATTCCTGGAAAGACTAAAGATCATGAAAGCGCTCGTCGAGACTTGGCAGCACTTAGAATTATGCCGGAGCTTCAACTACGCCAATTAGAAGATGGTAGTGAAGAAATCCCAAGATCTCGCTTTTGGATGTCACGGGATGAAAAGCGCAAGTTCTGCCAAGTCATAAAAAATGCTAAGTTGCCACAAGGCTATGCTTCTAATATTGCTCGATGTGTGCAAGTTGAAGAAAGAAAAATCACAGGCTATAAGAGCCATGATGCTCATTTCATGATGAATTACTTGCTACCTATTGCCGTGAAAACAACATTGCCTAATGATGTTGCTACTCCACTGATAAGACTTTGTGCTTTTTTCAAAGGCATATGGAATAAAGTTATTGATCCTCAACATCTTGGCAAACTTCATTCAGAGATAGTTGAAACACTTTGTTTATTTGAACAAATTTTTCCTCCTGCCTTTTTCGACATAATGGTGCATTTACCTATACATTTGGTGGACCAAATTAAGTTGGGCGGACCTGTTAGTTCAAGGAATATGTACGGAATTGAGAGGTATCTTCGAAATTTAAAGTTGGATGTTCGGAACAAGAGTCGTCCAGAAGGCTCAATGGCTGAAGGATACCTAGCTAAAGAATGTGTTATCTTTATTGCTAGATATCTACAACGACCAAAGATCTCACCTGATGCTAATAAGTGTAGTGACTCACAATCATTTTTTCCTAAGATAGGACGTCCTATCAAGGGAAAGGGAAGGACCTCCAAGAAGAAGTATGCTGGAAACGTGATTGATCGTATCACATGGGCACAAGCTCATCGTTATGTCTTATTCAATTGTGAATGCGAGGAAGTTGAAGGATACATAAAGTAAGATATCAAACCATTCAGTGGTTGTTTTTTTTCTTCCTTCGTTTTTTTTTGTGTATTACTACCTCCGTCCCGTGTAAGAATACACTCTTGACTTTTTTTTGTCAATTTGATCAAACTTTGATCAATAATTTAGCAAAAAATAATTATCCTAACGAAAATCTAAAAACTGAAATCGAAAATATTCCTAATTGTGATTTAGTAACAATTTTTAAATTTTTGTTAGGACAATTATTTTTTGTTAAATTATTGGTCAAGTTGATAAAAAAAGTCTTAGAGTGCATTCTTACACGGGACGGAGGGTGTATATGTTAGTAAGACATTCTTTTAATTTTGTTCTTGTCACAAAGGAGCACAAGATGTCCCAGAAGCGTGAAACGAAAACGAAAGTGGAATAGTGCTCAGATCACAAAGCAAGGATTTCATGGATTGGTTTAGGGAGAGAGTTGATTTGAAACATCAAGAAGGTCAAGACATAATTCCGGACCATATCTTATGGTTATCGAAAGGACCTTCTTACGTTGCTAAAAAGTACACAGTGGTACTCTGTTAATGGTTATAGGTTTCATACCATGAAGCGCGACGCAAAGTGTCTAACTCAAAACAATGGAGTCACTCTCACAGCAATAACACATAGTTTCGCGAGTTCCAAAGATAAAAATCCTATAGTGGGAGATGTCAATTACTACGGTTCAATACAAGACATCATTGAGATATCTTATCACGGTTATTTTAGTGTTGTCTTGTTTAAATGTGTGTGGTTTCACTCTGAAAAAGATGAGGATGAGCTTATTATGGTTAATATGAAAAGGAATATTTACGAAGGAGAACCATTTATCTTGGCATCTCGTGCACATCAAGTATTTTTGTAGAAAATTTAAACAAAGAAGGTTGGCAAGATGTCGTTCAAATTCCACCTAGAGAATTTTCTCGATGGTATTAACTTGTGTAAATGATTTTCAGTCTCATGTTATAACTTAATTTTTGCATTTTGATTCTCATATGATCACATTTTGACATATTACATGCTTTTCTACCTTTTGATATTCGCAGATGAAGGGTAAGAAGTCCAAACCTTCTGGTGTTCAAAGTAAGATTTCAGATTATGAACGACAACGTAACGAAAACTTGAAAAGGAATGCCGACTTTATGAATTCTCAAGGGGCTGGATTCTTGGCTAACATGATATTGCAACAAAAAACTCGTGGCTCGGATTTAGCACCTGGAAAGCGCAATATACTATTGGACGAAAGTGATGTTGATTCATCTTCTGAATATGATGGAGACGTTAATGAAGATGAAACCACAAGAAATATGGTAAGAGGACTATAGTGTGAAAATGTTTCCTCAATTCTTGATTCTCACATGATCACATTTCATGTCAATGTTGCATGCTACTTGTTTCATCTAAATGACTTTGATGATTCTCTGCATATGTTGTGTACCTGTTATGACCATATATTCCGTTTCTCTCTCTCACACACACACACTCTAATTTTGTATGTTGGGGAGAGGGTTTGGTTTACCAAATAACTTTTGCCACCATGAAGATGCAAGGCAAAGACACCAAAAATCACAATAACTCGCCGCCATGATTTGAAGAGAACCGCAAAATATCATTGAAAAACACAAATTGTGTTTTGACCGGAACAACTTTGTTTTCTAATGGCCTAATTTCTATTCAAACAAATAGAGGTAGATATTGAGATCTGAAGGAAAACTAATCTCACTTTTCCTACAGATAGTCAAAGAGTGTATTGCTAGCTTGAAAAGTGAAGGAACTGACTCTTCCTCATCTTTAAGTGTCATGTCAGCGGCTGGCTTGTGCAATCATCTTTTAAGATGAAATAAGTAAATAAGAATAAAGTTATAATGGTAAAATTAAAGTTTGCAAAGCTATAATGGGTCTACTTAAAGACGCTATATAGAATGCTATTGGGCTAAAGCATCTTTAACATCTGTTTCTATCTTCTCTTTATATTGTTGCTTTAACATTTTATGTGTGCTATCATTTGATATTTCTTTTAGCAGCTGAATTGGCAATTCCTAATTAAGTTTATATTATAGGTTTCGGGTCGGCCACAAAGTATGAGGGATTTTTTGAGGAGGAAATACCCAAGCATGAGTCCACAAAAAGTTCAGAAAGTTCGAGATAATATCTCAACTAGTGATGTTCGGAAGGCTCAAGAGCTCTCTAATCCTGAGAAGCAACTTGATCTTGTGGTGCAAAAGAAACAGAAGAAGAAAATTTCATATTGTTCTCCGGGTTCTATGTCAACATATCTTGAGTTGCGAAAAGCAATCGAAAAGAAGCATTGAGGGTCGACAATCTCATTTTGCATAATGCTAATACAACACCGATAAGAGATGATTATGACGATGAATTACAATTGGATGGTAATGACAACGATGTTGGAAATGACCCTAATTTTGATTTGGAAATTGATGCACAAGCTATTAACGAAAAGGAAGGTATAAGTTAGTACTTATATTCATTTTTGTTTCAATTGATATTTTTTAGCTTGTTAGCATACTGAATAAATATTTGAACTAAAATAGAAGGTAAAAAGAAGAAGCATCGAGGGCCAACAAAGCTTGAAAAGGTTCATGCGCGTACAAGAGAGGAGCGCCAAGTGATTATTTTGAACTTGTTAGGGCAGCCAGTTGGACCTACAAAGGAAATTCTAGAAGAATTTAAGTTCTTCTTGGGAACTCTAGGGAAAGATCCCGACCTTGCTCCACTTAATTACTTAAATTTCCCAAGTTTGCCTACACATGACAAGATATGGGAGTATGTTTTGGTATGTTGCTGAATTTAATCTCTTTTTGAATAAGTTTGGTGGTGAAATATGTTAAGATTGCTAGAAATATTAATGTGATACATTAATTTTTGGAATAGGAAAAGTATATGGTTCCTGAAGATGGAAGAAAATATGTTTTCGATGCTATCAGTTCAAGTTGGCGTGGTTACAAATGTAGAATTAAGAAGAAGCACTTTTATAAGTATGACACTGATGAGTTGAGATGGGCTAATAAACCAGACACTATTTCAGCACCACAGTTTAAGGATCTCTTGGATTATTGGCATTGTGATAAAACTGAGGTACTTATAAAAATTTTCTTACATATTTCTTTTAATTATATGTCTATATGTAATTGTAATTTTGTTTTTATGGCATAGAATGAAAGTAAGATCAATAGACAAAATCGTCTATTGTTAGATGATGTGCACACGATGGGACGTAAGTCTTATGCATTTATACGTCATGAATTGGTAACTACCTTTTCTCATTTCTAGTCATTTATTGGTCCTTTCAAAATTCTCTTTATTTAAGCCATGGTTTTCTAGTCTGCTTACTTGCTGGGTTTTGATATTCCGATTTTAGCAACAGGCAGATCCGAATAAGCAAGAACCTTCACATGCAAAGGTTTACAAGGAATCAAGAAAAAGAGTTCCGGGAAGAACATACCTCACTGGATATGAGAAAACTGAAGAGAAAATTGTGAGTTAACGAGTTGCATTATTATATATTTCTATATTTTTGATAACTCAGTAAGATATTTTGAAAACTTAGTAAGATATTAACTTTACGTTCCATTAAAAGGCAAAGATAGATGCTATAGAGTCATCCCAAGATGGTGAAGGGAGCACAAAAGATCCTTACTTTGAACTTGTACAAAATTCCAAAAGCAAAAACCGATCGGGACTTTATGGAAAAGGTGTGACAATGTCTGATTTGAAGAAAAAAGATAAAAAATCAGGTTTTATAATCCCAAATGAATTCTTGGAAAGTATAAAAACTGAGATGATGCAACAACTTGCACCCAATCTTGCATATATGATTGTAACTGAACTTCAAGAAGCTAATCCTGGAATGAATCTTGTTCTTCCTGATTTTCTGAGACCATCGGGTGCAAATGATGTGAATAGTGCACCCCATATCAGCGAACAAAATGGGCGATGGGTGATACGCTTAATCGTGTACTTTCTTTTTCTCTCTCTTGTTATATCGTTTTGTCTTCTTAGATTACTTTAGCCTTTGTTTTGAGAAACATGCATTCTTTATTATTTATGTGCTTATTACCTCTTTCTCCAATTTGGATCAGATACAGAGTGATTGAGATACTAGCGGGTTGAATGGAGGTTGGAAATTGGCGCACCCATCAGGTATATATATCTATCACTTTTCTTTCGATATATTAATTCCATTTTAGTGTTTATTCTTGTGACTAAATTGTTTGTCAGAAGTTATTTGTTGTTGAAATGAGGAAAGCATTATGTTGGAATTTTTGTATTTATTTATGCTCTATGTGGCTAGGTGTAAAATTGGAATATGATTGCACAACTGAAATAAATTATGCTCCCACCATCTTATTTGAAACGACACACTTTGTTTTTTATGTTTATTAAAGTTACGTTTGGCCGCTCTGTTTGGGTTTCTCTGGAGTATCCTCATTGCGGGGATTATGAAAATGTATCCTCGACATGAGTAATTCTTTCTGAGTATCAAGCTCACATGCTTAATTGTGAATATGGGTATTTTGTATCGGTTAGCCTGCGGTGTAATTATATCACAGTTGACTTTGTTTGTCAATTTTCTGAATATATATTGCTTAGGAAACTTGTATGCATGCATTGATCAATTTTTCCTTATAACTCATTAATGTACCATCTTTTGCTATTTCTAGTAATTGCAAACTTTTTTCCTTGGCATACTTAATTCCCATCTCTGTTTCATGTGCTGAATTTTGCATTAGGGTATTATATTTGAATAGCCTGAAGAGTATTTTCTCTAGGACTGTTTTTGGTCAATTACATTTGATTGTATCTTATTTCTTGAACTTGTACACCCGCATGGACCTCATTTTCCTCCTATCCTATCATTGTTATCATCTCTGGTAGCCGCATGCTCTTTGCTTTCCAGGGGATTACAAAAGTTGTACTTGTTGACATAGCTTCTACCCGTGTGTCGGCTTCACATGCCGATATACATTTATTTTATTATTGTTTTCTTGGTAAAAAAGAAAAAGCTGCGTTTTCATTGAAAACCGCCGCACCAAATAAACCTCGACTTGAACTCTTGTTATCGCTTATTTACTTTAGTTATGAAAACTGAAAAGCTATATGTATATTGTTTAGAAAACTAGACAATTATAATAGTGTAACTCCACTTATGTATTAGAAGTCGAATATACTATACAAGTATACAATTGCATAATCTTTGAAGAAGCCTTTCAAATAAAAGTTGATCTTTGTTTATTAAAAACTTTAGTTGATCTATCCTTTATTAGATGCAATGATATTAGTAATTGCCTAAGTATCTCTTAGTATTGAGTTTTGCTTTTGATTAGTTGGAAATTTTTGTTTTTCTTGTAAGAGCTTATAACTCCTTTTCCGACTCTAATCAATTATGTTTTTACTTGTAGGTACATGTTGATCGGCAACAAAATTATAACATTCAACATAGGCTATGGTGGAGGCTATTTTTTGTTTTGCGTCATTTAATGGGTTGTAGTTAAGCTATAGTTATTATGATGGTAGATTATGATCTTTTGGGCACAAACTGTTAATGTGTCTTTTGTAATGTGTCGTTAGGGCACGAAACTTATGTTACTTATTATGTGTCGTTAGGACACAAAACTTATGTTACTTATTATGTGTCGTTTGGGCACGAATCTTGTCACAATGTTATCTTTTATGTTAATTGAAATTCTTTTTATTATTGTCAATATTATGGTTTTATTATCTATCTATTTATTTATTTAATAATAATAATAATAATAATAATAATAATAATAATAATAATAATAATAATAATAATAATAATAATAATAATAATAATAATAATAATTATTATTATTATTATTATTATTATTATTATTATTATTATTATTATTATTATTACAATTATAATTATGTGGCTGTTGCATTAGGTGCTTATCATTTATTTTTTTACAAGTGTTGCATTAGAAAATGACTGTTGCTTTATTACATCTAATAAGTCGTTGCATTAGAAAAAAATCGTTGCTTTATTTCACCAAACGAGCCGTTGCATTATATATCATTATCGTTGCATTAGAGAATTACCGTTGCATTAATTCACCAAACGGCCCGTTGCATTAGATGTCACTCTAATGCAACACGAAGAAAATGTCGTTGCATTAGATTAGTTATTCGTTGCATTAGACCTAATGCCACGGGACAGAATGCGAGGGTCCTCTAACGTTGCATTAGAGCTAATGCAACAATGATTGGCCTCTATGGCAACAAATTTAGGCGTTGCATTAGACTTTAAATGTAGTAGTGCGTCTCTGAATTAGAGACGGATTCAGATTTCGTCTCTGAATTAGAGACGGATTCAGATTCCGTCTCTAATTTAGAGACATTCCGTCTCTGATTTAGAGACGGATTCAGATTCCGTCTCTGATTTAGAGACGGATTCAGAACCCGTCTCTAAATTAGAGACGAAATCTGAATCCGTCTCTAATTTTTGGGTCTGTCTCTAATTTGTCACCAAATTAGCTACAGACTCCGCCCGTCTCTAATTTTCCGTCTCTATTTCCGATTTTCCTTGTAGTGTACCATAATCTAAGCCTATTAATTATAAACTAAATATTTTACCTATTTTAATCATAATACATTAACATATTTACATAGCTAGAAGATAGGAATAACTAAATATGGAAAGTTGCTATGAAGGGAATTGATTCCTTGTCAATTTTCATTCCAAACTCTTTAATATACTCCCTTAGTTTCAAAATGTTTGTCTCATTTGACTTTTTTGTTAAATTTTGACCACAAATATATGACAATTTAATTATGTTCATGAAATTCTAAAAATTCCTATTGATTCACCATTAACAATATTATCAACAAAAACTTTTAGAATTTCATGAACATGATTAATCTCTCATAAATTTGTGGTTAAAGTGCTACAAAAAATTCAAATGGGACAAACATTTTGAGACGAAGGAGTATAAAATACGATTTTAAAGTTAATTATTTTCAATATTTCAGCTATCCAATTTTGGATTCCTATTACATATCAAATCCAATCTTTTCCTTAAAGTCTGCTATGCCAAACCCCTCACCTTTTTTGTACCAATCGAGATCCTAACTACAATTTTTTTTAATTAAATGAAAGAATGTATTTGTCAAAATAAAAAATAAAAATAAATGAAAGAAAGAAAGAAAGTCAAATATGACGCCATGAAATTTGGTTGAAATTGACTAAAAAGAAATAAAAGCATTAACAAGTCAAATACTCCCTCCCTCCTAAAAGTTTGTTATATTTGATTTTTTTGTTGAACTTTAACCACAAATTTATAAGAGATTAATCATGTTCATGAAATTCTAAAAGTTGTTGATAATATTATTAATGGTGAATCAATAGAAATTTTTAGAATTTCATGAACATAATTAAATTGTCATATATTTGTGGTCAAAGTTCAACTAAAAAGTCAAATGGAATAAACTTTTAGGGACGGAGGGAGTATAATATTTATTACGAAATTGACGAAGCATTATAAATAGCCAAGCCTGAATAAAATGAATAGCTTATGATTTATAATGATCATATTCTTTGGAAAAAAGTGAAAAAAAATTCATGTCGATCATAATAAAAGAAGTTACTTGCTCTATTTCACGATAAATAAAGTACCGTTGATTTGTTAAATTCTTATAATTGTTTATAAAATTGTACAAACAATATTTTCTGATGAAGGGAAATTTTTATGACAAGTTAGAATTTGATTTTTACTATTTTTATTTGTTATTATTTTATTATTTTTGGAATTTATTTTAAATAGGTAATATTTTTGGTATTAGAAGTATATTAGGACTTTATTTTAAGATTTTATTGATTGATTAGGTTACTATATATATTGTTGGAATATTTGTATATGTGGTGTTAAAGTTCATAGCATATGACCTTGGAGTGTCATTGGGCTTGAACTGATTTTGGCCAAGGGAAAAATCACGTCTGGAGTTTCTGCCAAGTAGCGCGACCGCGCTTAGGCCGAGGGCGGCCGCGCTTAAGGGCCGAGAGCTCATCTTGATTTCCTGGAGTTAAGCGCGGTCGCAAATGCCCCTAGGGCGGCCGCGCTTGTGACGGGATGGTGAAATCCTGGGTCGAATTAAATCAGGTTTTTAGGTCTAAATTAAGTCTTAAACCTAATTTATTCCACACATATAAATACTCTAATGCCTCAGCCGTTTTTGGTACATGAATATTAGAGAGAAACACAATTCTCCTGCTTTTATTCATTGATCGATTACTCCCGTTCGTAGAGATTTGTTCGTGAGATTCAAGGCGATTGAGATAGGACCGCCGGTGACTACCTACCTGTGTGTCTTTGCTACGTGGTACGTAGTCCGTGATCGTTTTATCCTCGGAGAAATTTGCCTGTACCTGAGTTGCACCAATTGGGGGCAATATTTTTTCTTAGGACAGTCTTCCTAAGGCGACTCGGTCAAATCACGATAAGTTTCCTAACCGTTTGATTTCTTGTTTCTGTTTGTTTTCCTGATCCTATTCCTTGGCTTTCGGTTTTGCTATTGGCATCTTAATTGGTACGTTCTTGACTTGATCAATAAAATCCCCTACTGTTGATTAAATTGTTGTTTAATCTGTGGTGCTTATTAATTTAATTTCCAACAGTCTAAGAGAAAATAGTATTTTATTTGATCATGTCTGGTGGTTCCTCTAGCTCTCCCTTTAAGTCCCTAGTTGACACCTCCGATCTTCCGGAGAAGTTTGGTGGTAAGAACTTCAAGCGTTGGTCTGAACGCATGAAGATCCGGGCTGTCAATTAAGGGTATGCAGTATGCTAACATCTAAATGTCCCGCTACGAATGGTGATGATCCAGCTTAATGTGGCCGTTGTTAAACCGTGGAAGGAGCAGGATGATGTTGTTCGAGGATGCATTCGTCGCCTTTGTCGAATGCACTCTTTGATGTTTATTGCTCTGCTCCTCTCACTTGCCGTGTCCTTTGTGGGAAACGCTTTTCACGAATTATAGCACCGATGACTCCGGTGTGGAAAAGTACCAAGTGGGAAAGTTCCTGAATTATCACATGAGTGAGGGAAAGTCGGTTACCGACCAAGTGCACGAACTCCAAATCATTTTGCAGTCACTCAAGGATGCTGACATGGGACTTCCAGATAAGTTCGTTGTCATGGCTATCATTGAGAAGTTTCCTCGATCTTGGGGGAATTCGGTATGACCCTCGAAGCATCGTACTGAAACTTGACACTCAATGAATTGATGAATGCAATTGCGATTCAGAGGTGCATAATGGTAACCAACCGAGTGTACTGTGGAGGCTGCTGCTAATATGATAACCGGTAAAAGCAAGTTTAAAGGAAAAGGTGTGAAAACTTCTAAGGATAAAGAAAACCATGATAAACTTAAAGTTAAGAAAAATAACTTTAGGAAACCAAAAGCAAAACAGAACTACTGGAATTGTGGAGAAGGTGGACACTTTTCTAGGGACTGCCCGTCCAAGAAAGGAAAAGGACCACAAGCCTCTGCTGATGACCATCCCGCCGTCAACATGGTGTTGGGTCCGAAGGATTATGATGATCCCGACTCCGACGCACCTGAGTTGACGCTCGACCCGCAATGTTACAAAGTATGTAACTTCTTATCCTGAACTCTTTACTGTCTATGAACTCAACGAGTGGCTAGTTGACACTGGGGCAAATGTGCACGTTTGTGCTTTGATAAATTGCTATTTGTGTCTTACCGGCTGGACCGTGGTAGATCAAAGCTGACGATGGGGAACTCTAGTGCCGCAAAGGTGCTTGGAATTGGACGCGTGGACCCGAAGTTTCCTAATGGGCGCATTCTTTCCTTGCAACGAGTGTATCACGTTCACGATATTCGTCGCAACATTATTAGTGGTTCTAGTCTAGTTAGGGAAGGATTTGAGATTTTATTTAAGTGTAATAAGGTTATAATTTTAGATTCTGGTAGTTTTGTGGGGAAAGGTTATTCCTCGGATGGTTTATTTAAAATTAGAGTTGAAACTGATGTGTGTTTGCATAATAATTTTAGTTCTATTGATTATCCTGTTTCGTATTCCATTGAATCTTCAAATGTTTGGCATGGTCGTTTAGGACATATTAACTATGATTCTGTGAAAAGAATGACGAACTTAGATATTATTCCTAAACATGCTATTGATAAGAATTCTAAATGTCATGTATGTGTTGAAGCTAAGTCTACAAAAGGTCCGTTTAAAACGGTTGTGAGAAATTCTGAAATTCTAGATTTAGTTCATACTGATATTTGTGAATTTAATGGCGTGTTGACCAAAGACAAAAAGAAATACTTTCTCACCTTTATTGATGATGCTAGTAAATACTGTTATGTCTATTTGCTTAGTTCTAAGGATGAAGCATTAGATAAATTCATTATATTTAAGAACGAAGCAGAAACACAAACTGGCAAGAAACTTAAACGGTTAAGGTCTGATAGAGGAGGTGAATATGAGTCTAACCCCTTCATGTATTATTGCCAAGAAAACAGAATAGTACATGAAGAGACTCCTCCCTACACCCCTCAATCAAATGGTGTTGCAGAACGTAAGAATAGAACCCTTACTGATATGATTAACAGCTTACTCATAAGTTCGGATCGCCCAAATATATGTGGCGAGAGGCTTTGAATACGACTTGCCATATTCTGAATAGAGTCCCTCCTAAACATAGAAAGGAAAGTCCGTTTGAACTTTGGAGAGGTCGACAGGCTAGCTTGAAACACTTAAAAGTGTGGGGGTGCCTTGCAAAGGTACTTGTACCCGCACATAAAAGAAAAAAGCTTGGACCTAAAACTGTTGATGCTATCTTTATAAGTTATTCTGAAACAAGTTATGCATTGAGATTTCTTATTATAAAATCAAATTTCGGCATAGATGTGAACTCTATAGTTGAGTTACGTGATTCAACATTTTTGAGGATGTGTTTCCTATGAAGGATCGGACTTCCTAAGGAATCTAACCCGACCACTAATTCTATTCCCGCTCAAGTAGAGGAGCTGACAAATGTGTGGGTTGATTCCAGTGCAACTCATTCTGACGATGAGATTGAACCAAGAAGGAGTAAAAGGGCAAGGAACACCAAGGACTTTGGAAATGATTTTATCACTTACAATGTCGAGGGTGATCCTCTAACCTTCAAAGCTGCTATGGCTACTTCCGATGCCAAGCAGTGGAAGGATGCTGTTAAGAGTGAGATGGATTCTATTGTCTCTAATGGGACATGGGAATTGGTCGATCTCCCTCCTGGTTGTAGCACGATAGGATGTAAGTGGGTCTTTAAAAGGAAACTGAAACCGGATGGAACCGTTGACAAGTTTAAGTCTAGGTTAGTGGCTAAGGGATTCAAGCAAATGGAGGGAATAGACTATTTCGATACCTATTCGCCAGTTGCTAGAATGACTACAATCCGAATGCTTATCGCATTGGCCTCTGTATATGATCTTCCTATCCATCAGATGGATGTTAAGACCGCTTTCTTGCATGGCGATCTAGAGGAAGAAATTTATATGGATCAACCTGAAGATTTTGAGGCCCCTGGCAATGAGAGAAAGGTTTGTAAACTTGTTAAGTCCTTGTATGGACTTAAACAAGCCCCTAAGCAATGGCATGAGAAATTTGATAAAATTATCTCATCGTTTGGCTTTGTTAATAATGAATTTGATAAGTGTGTTTATAGCAAGAATATTGGTGATAGTAGTATTGTCTTATGTCTGTATGTCAATGATATTCTGTTGTTTGGAACGGATATGAGGATAATTGATACTACTAAGGCATTCTTGAAAAGTAAGTTTGAGATGAAGGATATGGGAGTGGCAAGTGTGATTCTTGGCCTGAAGTTGACTCGTTCAACTAGTGGCATAACCATATCGCAATCTCATTATACTGAAAGTGTAATTGAGAAATTTGGTTATAAGAATTGCAAAGTGGCTAAAACTCTATATGACCCTTCATCTGCTCTTACTAAGAATGAAAGTGGAGTACCGATGGCTCAGTTGAGATATTCTCAAATTATTGGAAGTTTGATGTATCTTGCCAATTGTACTAGACCGGATATATCCTATTCGGTTACTAGGTTGGCTAGATATACTCAATGTCCAAATAAAGCACATTGGGAAGCTCTTGATAGAGTTCTCAAGTACTTGAAGGGAACGATTTCCCTTGGGCTGCATTACGGGAGATATCCTTCTGTTCTTGAAGGATATAGTGATGCAAGCTGGATTGCCTATAACTCCGGGAGTTATGGGCCGTACGGTATGTTTTCACCTTAGGCGGAGCTGCAGTCGCTTGGAGGTCGACCAAACAAACTCTGTTGTCTAGGTCTACATTTGAGGCCGAATTAGTTGCCCTTGACACTACTGGATTGGAAGCTGAATGGCTTCGAGGACTTATGTCCGAGTTGCCCATGGTCAGTAAGCCCATGCCTGTTATCTTTGTACATTGTGACAACACTGCCACAATTGAGAAACTGAAAAGTGTCAAGTACAATCAGAAACTAGGAGACACATCCAAATTAGATTAAAATCTATAAGGGATCTAGTGTCTCGGAAGGTGATAGCTGTTGATTATGTTGGTACCAAGGATAACACAGCTGATCCTTTAACCAAAGGGCTAGAATTTGCTCTAGTTCAAAAATCTAGGTTGGGGATGGGACTGAACCCCGTCTGACTCAAACGCAGTAGCAACCCAATCTACCTGAGTGGAGATCCCACAAAGGAGATTCAATGTGGTAATAACAAGCTGTGGGGTGAGTTGGAGCACCAAATAATAGATTGACATGTTACATGTCTGAGTCTTTCCCATGAATAGCCTAGAGGTGCTCATTGCTGCTAATTAAGTAAAAGTTTGGAACTTTGAATGGGATCAAGTCTTTTAGACAAGATGTTAGCAGTACATCTTCTGAGATGCCCAGCTAAGTGAGTGTTGTTGTTGGCCGCAACTAGAGGAATTTGGGTTATTCCTTGAAAGCATTCATGATAGAGGATCGGGACGTATGGCTTATAAGCGTCAAGTGTTCGATAGAGGGCCTATCATAGCTTTTGTCGTGTTTGTTACCAGCAAAGGCCTCTACATCCAAAGGCATCAGATTCAAGACACCCGTTCATCTGGTCCTGTGGAGGTTTGCGTTGGATAACATAGGTAGTGGTTCAAGCCGGAAGGTACCATTATTGAAAGCATGGCAATGGACAATCTGTACACGTCATATTTCTATGAACTTGTGGGGAATTGTTGGAATATTTGTATATGTGGTGTTAAAGTTCATAGCATATGACCTTGGAGTGTCATTGGGCTTGAACTGATTTTGGCCAAGGGAAAAATCACGTCTGGAGTTTCTGCCAAGTAGCGCGACCGCGCTTAGGCCGAGGGCGGCCGCGCTTAAGGGCCGAGAGCTCATCTTGATTTCCTGGAGTTAAGCGCGGTCGCGCATGCCCCTAGGGCGGCCGCGCTTGTGACGGGATGGTGAAATCCTGGGCCGAATTAAATCAGGTTTTTAGGTCTAAATTAAGTCTTAAACCTAATTTATTCCACACATATAAATACTCTAATGCCTCAGCCGTTTTTGGTACATGAATATTAGAGAGAAACACAATTCTCCTGCTTTTATTCATTGATCGATTACTCCCGTTCGTAGAGATTTGTTCGTGAGATTCAAGGCAATTGAGATAGGACCGCCGGTGACTACCTACCTGTGTGCTGCTCTGTGGTACGTAGTCCGTGATCGTTTTATCCTCGGAGAAATTTGCCTGTACCTGAGTTGCACCAATTGGGGGCAATATTTTCTCTTAGGACAGTCTTCCTAAGGCGACTCGATCAAATCACGATAAGTTTCCTAACCGTTTGATTTCTTGTTTCTGTTTGTTTTCCTGATCCTACTCCTTGGCTTTCGGTTTTGCTATTGGCATCTTAATTGGTACGTTCTTGACTTAATCAATAAAATTCCCTACTGTTGTTTAATCTGTGGTGCTTATTAATTTAATTTCCAACATATACTAGGGTTATTTTGGGAAGTTTTTGACTTGTTTTTCAAGTCTTAGAGTCACTATATAATTAGGGTTAATTGTAATTCCGAAAATCAGTTGTTGATTAATAAAATTTGAGTGTTTACTCTTCAGTTTTCTCGAGCGAAAATTGACGGTTGATTGCTGAATTTCTCGAGCGAAATTCTGTGATTAATCTTTATCAAGTCTTTCGCTACGTCAGTTGGTATCAGAGCCTTTCGTTCGATTCAGGAAGAATGGTTCGGGGGCAGAAGAGACAAACTGTGGAAGCGATCTACGAGCAAGATGAAGCGGTTCTGGAGGAACGCATCGGATCCATCGTAGATCAACGTATGGAGTTGTTGATGGAACATTTAACGGTCTGGATGACCGACTTGTTCAATCAATAGACTCGGAGGAATCAGCCTAGACCTGGTAGCAGCGACGAACAGCGAGACTGGGAGGTGGATTCTGACGGTGGTGATATTTCGTGGCCTTTCGTCGAATCGGTGACTGCCGAACTTTTCATCGATTGGTCAAAACCACCTATTTATGATGAATGTAATTGTGAAATCTGTCAATTACCAACATCTCATCATATGGGTATACCAATGGTTGGCGTTGAATCTTCACAAGATAAATTGATGTGAAAGTTTGACATTGGTCATCCTTACGAAGATCCTTTCAATGTTGATAGCTCTAATGTTTCAGATTCTTGGTTCTTCAAAAAGATGATTATTGAGAACTTTCTCATGAATGGATGGACAGCCTGGATGGATATCATGGCGAGTGGTACTAAATTTAAAGTCCGTCAAATAGTTCCAAGTGCTTCAATTCAAGCAAAACTTAAAATTCGAGGACGAATTTTCTTCAAGCAGGGGAGAATGATGAAGGGAAATTTTTATGACAAGTTAGGATTTGATTTTTACTATTTTTATTTGTTATTATTTTATTATTTTCGGAATTTATTTTAAATAGGTAATATTTTTGGTATTAGAAGTATATTAGGACTTTATTTTAAGGTTTTATTGATTGATTAGGTTACTATATAGACTAGGGTTATTTTGGGAAGTTTTTGACTTGTTTTTCAAGTCTTAGAGTCACTATATAATTAGGGTTAATTGTAATTTCGAAAATCAGTTGTTGATTAATAAAATTTGAGTGTTTACTCTTCAGTTTTCTCGAGCGAAAATTGACGGTTGATTGCTGAATTTCTCGAGCGAAATTCTGTGATTAATCTTTATCAAGTCTTCCGCTACGTCATTTTCTTAATTATATAGAAATATAACCCTTCTATTTATATTTAGGTCACGGGTCAATTATAGAGCAATAACATTGATGGATTGAGAATAAAAACACATACTCCCTCCGTTCCCGAAAGGACACTTTTGGTCAACATCTGTTAACTTTGACCCAAACATTAATGCAAATCTAATCGTTATATTGAAATTCTAAAAATTGTTATTGATAAATCATTAAATGGTTTATGAGTAACAATTTTTAAAATTTCAATAAAATGATTAAATTTGTATTAATGTTTGAATCAAAATTAACCGTTGTTGACCAAAAGTGTCCTTTCAGACGGGACGGAGGGTCTATGTATACTTTTTAGCTCAATTTAATCTGAATAGATCATTCCTAAAAAGAGATAAGCAAATTACTCAGTACAGTACATTAAAACAACGTCCGTAAATGGTCACATTCCCTTTAGGTCAATTCAATCAGCCTGTCGTTCCTATATTTCCGATCCCTTCATTTCTTCTTTCACTATAAATATAAATTCACCTCAGTTTCCCACTCCAAATATCTCCCGAACCTCCGGCCAACTCTCTTTTTCCGTCAATCGATCATAAACTTCGGCTGGCGGCGGGGACTATGGGGTTAAAGAAGTGGGTGAAGGAGTCTCGAGTGGCGGGAGGGATGTTAATGGTACAAGTATTTACAACAGGATTGCAGCTTTTGTCGAGGATCATATTGAGTGAAGGTACCTTCATTTTTGCTCTAATGGTGTACCGTCACATCGTCGGCGCTTTTTGCGTTGCGCCTTTTGCCATCTACTTTGAAAGGTTTTTGCCTCTCTACTTTACACTACTTTTTATTTATCATCATTACTCATTTTCAATTATATTAATAATAAAACAAAATGTTGAGCTATAAAATGAGTGTCGTAATACAAATTTTGATTTGCAGAGGTAGCATAAAGAAGTTGAATTGGACGGCTTGTTTTTGGCTCTTCATGGTTGCATTGTTCGGGTAAGATTGCCTACGTTACATTTGTTATTAAATGCTGAATAAAGTTCGGGTTCCCATGGTAGTAGCACTTTCAATGATATTTCAGACGTTTTGCTCAATATGTGCATCTTTGTTTCTTTCATAGCGAGCGATCTTATCCCTTTATGCAGACCGACTTTCTTTCTGTGTGTAGTCGAACATTAATATGAGCCCAAATCTAATGCTGAAGTACTGGACCTTATCTTTTGAAACCAATGCTGAAGTACTGGACCTTTTAGCTTTTAACTCTAGGCCAATATTTTTCTCTATTATTCTTGAGGGGACATCAGAAGATGATGACGTTTTGGAGTTGGCTGCAATATTTCATAGAATAGCATGACAAAGATGTCATGTTCCAACAAATACGGTCCACAAATGAAACGAGAATGGAAAGTCATGGACAAAAGGGACAAAAGGAACAAACGCAATCAAAAGATGGCAACAGAACTACATTAGCCACCTATGATGACTGTTAAAATTAAAACATTTAAGACCCAAAGAGTTTAGTCAATAATTAAATCTACAAAATAATACAAGTTCAGACACTAGTGCAGATGATCACAGAAGTGGATATACTTCCACCTCAATAAATTTGGGTTCGTTTATCTGAATGCATGAATGTAATGTAGGACTCTTCACAATGCTCAGATGAAGGTATCCTAGATATGACCATAGGATTCAAATTACCCATGAAAAAAAAAACAATTTCTGATCATATTTTCTAGGTATGCATCCATACTCAATACTGGATAACGGGACGGGACGAAATTAAGTTGTCCCGCGACGGGAACGGGACAAAAGGGACGGGACAAAACGGGACGGGACGAAAGTAGTCCGTCCCATCCCATTCCATTTGTATGACGGGACGGGACGTCCCGACGGGACCGTCCCAACTTGACGGCTCTAGAAAAAAGTCTAGTAATAAATGCATGAGTGATTGATATTATACCATCCCGTTCCATTTGTTATTAAATGGTGAATAAAGTTCGGGCTCCCATGGTAGCACTTTTAATGATATTCTAGACATTTTGATAGTATGTGTATCTTTGTCCTTTTTTCATAGCGTGCGATCTTATCCCTTTTATGCAGACCGACATTCTTTCTGTGTGTAGTCGAACATTAATATGAGCCCAAATCCATAAAATGCATGAGTGATTGATATCATACCATTTAAAAAAAATGTCCCTTTTTATTGAAGATTTTTTGGGCCATTTTTGTGTGGAAAAATTAGTTCGCTATTTTGTACTCTCTTCATCCCACGTGAGTAGAAAAAAATGTCCCTTTTTATTGAAGATTTTTTGGGCCATTTTTGTGTGGAAAAATCAGTTCGCTATTTTGTACTCTCTTCATCCCACATGAGTGGAAAAAAATGTCCCTTTTTATTGAAGATTTTTTGGGCCATTTTTGTGTGGAAAAATCAGGTCACTATTTTGTACTCTCTTCATCCCACGTGAGTGGAAAAAAATGTCCCTTTTTATTGAAGATTTTTTGGGCCTTTTTTGTGTGGAAAAATCAGTTCACTATTTTGTACGTTGTTGATTGGTGTTGTAAGTATAAAAATAAAGTAGGAGAGAAAATGAAATGGAGAAATAGTGTAGAAACATTGCCATTTTGGACTGTCTTCATTCACGGATGACGGACGAAAACGAAAATAAGTCTTCACGTGGGACGGAGGGAGTATTTTCTATTAATATACTCCCTCCGCCCCAGCCCACTTAAAAAATTTTGAAATGACACGGGAATTAAGGAATATTATTATAGTATTAGGAGAGAGAATGAGTGGAAAAAGTGTTGTGAGTGTGAAAAATTAAATAGGAGAGAAAATGAGTGGAGGGAATAGTAATTATAATGGTGTTGTGAGTATTAAAATAATGTAGGAGAGAGAATGAGTGGAGAGAATAGTGATTTAAGGTTTCCATTTTGGGAATTCTTAAGTGAAGTGGGAAGCCCAAAATGAAAAGTTTTCTTAAGTGAGGTGGGACGGAGGGAGTACTTAGTAAATTCTTAATTACAATTTTTATAAATTCACTGCTAATAAGTTCTTGTACGACGTATACGTAGAGACTGAGTTCATCAGCAACCCATCCAACCCAACTCAACAATTAAATATTATTTCTCTCTTCTTCATTTACTCAATTTATATCTATAACCAACCTCTTTTATTTTTATCCTCCATCAGCAACCCAATCCAATCCAACCCAATCCAACCAAACTAACATTATCTCTTTAAATTATCTTTTATTTAATTTATTACATATTATCAATACTCAATTTATATTATTTTTCTAATCTTATAATAAATTAATAAAAATAAATTTAACTACTAAATTTATAATAATTGCAAAAAATAAACTTAATAAAAATATCAAACAAACTTAAAATTAAAATATAATACTATAATACATGACGAAAATAAAATTACAATACATGAAATAAAATAAAATGACATGAAAATTACATATTTAATTATCATCGCCGCATTTTTGCCAAATGTGCTCAATCAAATCATCTCTAAGCGCAATATGATAATTTAGAGTGAGAAAGGGAGTATTTGAGTTGTGTCTCAAAAAATACCAAACTGGTCTCTATTTATAGAGAATGAAAAAACAAAAATTTAGGTTAAATTTTTATTTTTTTTAATAAAATATAAATATATTTATAACCATTTTAGAATTATATTTAAAAAGATAATTTAAAAATTGAGAGAACCAATTAAAAAAAAACACTTGGCAAAGACTTTGAAAAAATGTGTTCAAGACCCAAATTGGCCAACCGAACACAATTTGGCCTGGTCGGTTCCTTGATTTTCTTTTTTATTTTCTTCTTTTCTTTTATTTTTTTCCTTTTCCCCCCAACCCAACCCCCGTTCGCTGATGTACCTAGTCTAAGGGAGTACTAGAAAATAAATGTACAATATTAACATAAAGTAAAGTGTGTAATCATGCCTTTTTTTTTAGTGCAGGTGTACCATATTATGCTTTTGTTTATTTTTTATGCTCGTGCATGCAATAAACTCGTTTCATATTTATGCCTTGTTAAATTTTGAATTGAAATTTACATAATAAATTTTACATTTTTCTTTTCGGTCATTTCGATTTTGTTTACATGGATGCTACGTGATACTAACTTACTGTAATAGCTCTGGCTACATAAAATTAGCGCATCCATCCTAAATTATATTTACGCCATATTATATAATGTTGTTATATAGTATATACGTACTCCTAATTGTATAATTTCTATGAGGTATAAGTAATGTTATATCATCCCATTATATAGATATATACTTATTTTTCTGTTGGTATTGCAGGATATCAATGGCTATGGGCTTCTTTTATTTTGGTCTGCGAGATACAACAGCTACTTATGCTACTAACTTCCTCAATCTAATCCCAATCACCACCTTTCTCTTCTCCACGGTTCTTCGGTATGAGCCTTAATTAAATTAAAATGTACCACCCCTCCGTCCCAAAATCAATTATTCAGTATGTTTTATGTCTTGTTTCTTGAGCATTTTGACGTGGAGGTTGAAAATTTTGAAGTCTTTGGTTAAATGGTTGTAGAATAGAGACACTAGGACTGAACACAAGAACCGGCAAAATGAAAACAGCGGGTGCAATGTTATGCCTTGTGGGTGCACTGACTATTAGTCTCTACAAGGGTAAAGTACTGCATATCAGTCACCATAATGGCGGCCATCATAACGAGATCATCAAGACAAGTGTCGACAATTTTACACGAGGCACTTTGTTCTTGATGGCTAGTATCTTATCCTACAGTATCTGGTTCATCTTACAGGTACGTGCGCAACCACACTGACGCAGCACGGAAGCAAGATAGATTCGTGATTAGCGCACTAATCACAAGAATTCACAAGCAATGAATCCTCAAGAACACAAATCTGGAATCCACCAGAAAATTAAAGAGAAAACCTCTTTGAATTGGAAATCAATAATGAATAAGTTATCCTCCAAAAATAAAAGACTAAGTATTTATACTTCTACCTAGGCAGCAAATAAAAGAGTTCCCAAAATAAATAAAATGCCAAAATTAAGAGTTTTTCCGTAATTAAAAAGGAATCAGTCTTCAATCCTCCGTCTCGAGCGCGGCCGCCCTTAGGCCCAGCGCGGTCGCGCACCTTGGCCGAGACTCACGCCAGTTCTCCCTCGTCTTCAGCGCGGTCGCTCTCCTCCCGAGCGCGGTCGCGCACCTTAGCGAGCGATGCACGATTGCTGCACCGTCTTGAGCGCGGTCGCGCACCCCATGAGCGCGGTCGCTCTCGCTCTGTATCGGTCTCCTCCACCTCCAAAGAACTCGACTCAGAGTTCTCATCGGAGATAAAGAACTCCATCCGCATGATACTCATATATGTCCGCCACGTTGAAAGTATTCGAGATGTTCAAATTATCAGGAAGAGCCACCACATATGCATTGTCATTGATCTTCCGAGTCACCTTGAAAGGCCCATACTTGCGAGGTTGCAATTTCTTGTACGTGCCAACAGGAAACGCTCTCGTCGAAGGAAAACCATAACATCATCCCCAACCTTGAAAACTTTGACCCGTTTCTTCTTGTCTGCAGCGGACTTTATTCTTCACTCCCGTTGCCTCCAATTTGGCCCGAACCTCTTCTTTGGCACACACTTCATTGGCCATATTTTCATTTGCTTGGCTCACACCACGACCCCTTGGTAAAGGTACCAAATCAACAAACATGCCTTGGCGTCGACGAATAGACTACGGAAAATGGTGATTTACCCGTGGCCAATGATAGGCACCTTTGTTGTAAGCAAACTCCACTGCGGTAATGCCAAATCCAGCTGCTTCGGCTTGTCCCCACAAACACTTCGATCATGTTTCCCAATGTCCTGTTTGTAACCTCGGTCTGTCCGTCATACGTGGATGAGGTGTAGAACTTCTATTCAACGCGGTACCAAACATACGCCATAATGTCACCCAAAAATGGCTCAAAACTTAGTGTCCCTATACGAAGTAATGGACTTAGGAACACCATGAAGACGTACCACCTCTCGAAAGAACAACTTTGCAATATTAGAAGCATCAGAGGTCTTCTTGCAAGCAATAAAATGAGACATTTTGGAAAATCGATCCACTACCACGAAAAGCAGAATCCACACCTCGTTGAGTGCGAGGTAAACCCAACACAAAATCCATAGATAAATCGAGCCATATATCATTAGGAATAGGCAAAGGCAAATAAAGACCAGTATTTTGAGATTGACCTTTAGATACCTGACAAACATAACAACGCCTGACGATAGCACCCGCATCCTTCCGCATTGAGGCCGAAATAACGCTCCTCCAAGCTAGCGATTGTCTTGTCACGCCCCAAGTGTCCACTAAGGCCTCCCCATGCAAGTCTCGGATCGGCTTCTCACGTAATGACGTCACGGGAATGCCTGATCGGTCTCCTTTGAGCAACGAGAAAACCATCACGGACATGAAAATGCGCACTCGGGTGCTTGCCCGCACACTTAAACCATAGTTCCTTGAAATCCGGATCTTCCCCATATAACTCCTTGACAACTCAAACCCGACGACTTCCTGAGACAGTGTAAGTAATAAGGAAGCCCTCCTACTCGGAGCGTACGCCACTTTGTTACGAACCCGGACTTATGTTGGATAATGAAAGGGAAACTTGCAGATAACTAACCCATCGAGCATGCATCTTGTTTATCACCTTACATTTGTGCAAGAACTTGAGGGCAAGATGATCGGAAAATAAAATAAACTCCTCGAACAAGATAATGCTCCCATTTGTCGCGAGCCGAAAAACGACATAGAACTCTGATCATAAGTGCTCCACTTCGACGCGCTTCACTTAACTTCTCACTAAAGAAAGCCACCGGTCGTTTCTCTTGTGAGAGAACAGGCTCAATCCCTACACCACTAGCATCACACTCCACTGAAATATTTTATCAAAGTCGGGTAGGGCAAGAGCGGGTGCGGTGCAAGTTTTTCCTTGATGAGGGCAAAACTCTGTTCTTGCTCAAAACCCCAATGAAACTTACCCTTCTTCAAACACTCGGTAATAGGAGCGGTGATGGTGCGAAATTCCGAACAAACCTCCTATAGAAGGTAGCTAAGCCATGAAAGCTACGCACCTCGGTGACGAAGTTGGGGGTGGCCAATCTCTAATGGCCCTCACTTTCTCCTCATCCACTGAATACCATCCTCACCAACCACAAAACCCGGAAAAAGTAACTTGTTGGTGCGGAAAATACACTTCTTAAGATTGATGTAGAGTGATTATCTTTTAGGACTTGCAATACTTGCCTAAGATGATCGAGATGTGCGGTTCTATCTCTACTATAAATCGAGAATATCATCGAAATAAACGACAACAAAAGAACCAATAAAAGGTCGGAATACGATTCATCAACCGCATGAAAGTGCTAGGGGCATTCGAGAGTCCGAATGGCATGACAAGCCACTCATAGAGACCATCCTTGCTCTTGAAAGGCATTTTCCACTCATCTCCTGGCCTAATCCGAATACGATGGTACCCATTGCGCAAATCCGGTTTCGTGAACACTCTCGACCCGAGATAACTCATCAAGCATATCTTCCCAAACGGGGAATAGGAAATCGATACTTGATGGTAATTTTGTTGATGGCCGGTGTCCACACACATACGCCACTGATTACCCTTCTTTGGCACAAGCAAAACCGGCCTTGCACACGGACTCATGCTCTCCCTAATAAACCCCTTTCGCAGCAAGTCCTCAATCTGCTCTCGAAGTATCTCATTCTCCTTAGGACTCATGCGATAATGTGGAAGGTTTGGCAAGCTAGCTCCGGAATCAAGTCAATCGATGCTTTGAATGTCCCTCATAGGTGGTAGATCATTTGGCAATTCTTCGGACGACAATCCCACGAAAATCTGCAAGTAGTTCTTCAATGTCCCTTGGCAACCCAATCTCCACACCGAGAACCCAACAACCCCTTAATGACTATAGGGCAAAAATACTCCGACTCCTCAATAGGCTGCGGCAAGATCCTTCTCATTACGAATAAGCATCAACACCGGCTTATCCTTCCCAACCGGCTTTTCAAACCGCGAAACGGGAGCTATAGCAATCTTGTGCTTGTTCCGGTTGAACAACACCACATTATCCTTACCCCTATAGGTAA
The DNA here is from genome assembly GCA_022495995.1 of Adenophora triphylla var. japonica. Classification (NCBI taxonomy): domain Eukaryota; kingdom Viridiplantae; phylum Streptophyta; class Magnoliopsida; order Asterales; family Campanulaceae; genus Adenophora; species Adenophora triphylla. The sequence continues at coordinate 39,449 of JAFEMH010006583.1, forward strand.
TATCATGATCGTATTGCCATGGACGACCCAATAACACATGACATACATCCATATTCGGCACATCACGAGACAACTTCCTCCTTATAGTGTTTCCCGATAGAAATGGGAACCCTACAAGTACGTGACACTCTAAGTTCTGAACCCGTATTCACCCACCCCAAACCATAGGGTTTCTCATGTGGTTCGAGTTTTCAATCCAAGGAAATCAACTAATTTGCGAAACTAAATTTTCGGTGCAACCATTATCAACAATTAAATTGCATACCTTGTTAGCAATGGAACAGTGTGCACGAAAAAGATTCTTCCTCTGCCCCTCGTCCTTGGAAGATAGCAACATCTGTTGAAGAACAAAACCCAGCATGTTCTCCGGACTCCTCCTCTGCGAACTCGGCTCAGGCATACTCATCATCCTCCTCCTCTACTTCTTCTTCCTCTTCCAAGAATGCGGCGATGCACTCGGGGCAAACGTTGGACCTATGACGAATCCGACGGCGAAAACATTTATCTCCCTCGGTTTGGCATACGGATTTGCTTTGTTTTACTGTACCGGTGCCTTGTTCCTGTCGGAGTTGCTCATTGCTACACGGTTCCACGTATTTGTTCCCATTTGGCTGTTTCTGCTTGAGCTACTAGTCGCCCCCTTCTCCTTGTTACTCCCTTCATCAGCACCACCTTGCGGACTCCATTTGCGAAAAGGAGCATTAAAGACCCTTGTACTCGACTTCTCCATAAGCTCCGCCCTCGAGGCCGGAGTAGAAGCATCTGTCAAATTCCGTACTTGATGCAAACCCATCTTGTCTTGTATTGAGCCCTTCGGACCATTGATGTAGCGTGCAACCTTCGCTCCTCGGACTCGTCGATCTCCACCCTTGCGGTGTACCTCTGAAATTCGGTAGTATACTCATCAACCGTCCTCTTGCCTTGAACACAATTCGGATATAACTTATACAAAATGCGCTCGTCTGCGAGCAAAAACCTTCAGGAGATCAACCGCTTCATCCGCCTCCAAGTCCTGGCGGCTCCTTCCCTTGTCGTCGTCTACGTACTACTAGTTTATCCCACCAAAGCTGCGGCGGTACTCTTTAAACGAATCGCTACCATCTTTACTGTTTATTAGCGGTACTTCCATGACCTCAAAGAAGCGATCGACATTAGTTTGCCGATCTAGAAAATCCTCTATACCCATAGTTCCATAAAAATGAGGGATTTCGGCCTTAATTCTATAATCATGGCGATTTTGATTGTTACCTTGTTCTCCGTCATCCTCCACGACTTCTTCCTCCGAACCGGATCCATCCTCTTCCCGATTTTCGGCCCTCCGAGGACGTCGAACGGGTTCTTCCTGTCTCCTTCACCCCTACGGTCTCGATTATCATTCCGCCCCTGTTGAGCGGCAACCAACGCGGCGATACGTGTCGTCAGCGCGGCGATGGCGTTAGTAATCCCCTCGATATCGGCTTTGGTAGCCTTTGATCTCCCATAATCCCTCGGTATGGTGAAAAGACGAGGATATGGCGTGCTACGATACCAAGCTGACGCAAAGCACGGAAGCAAGATAGATTCGTGATTAGCGCACTAATCACAAGAATTCACAAGCAATGAATCCTCAAGAACACAAATGCGGAATCCACCGAGAAAATTAAAGAGAAAACCTCTTTGAATTGGAAATCAATAATGAATAAGTTATCCTCCAAAAATAAAAGACTAAGTATTTATACTTCTACCTAGGCAGCAAATAAAAGAGTTCCCAAAATAAATAAAATGCCAAAATTAAGAGTTTTTCCGTAATTAAAAAGGAATCAGTCTTCAATCCTCCGTCTCGAGCGCGGCCGCCCTTAGGCCCAGCGCGGTCGCGCACCTTGGCCGAGACTCACGCCAGTTCTCCCTCGTCTTCAGCGCGGTCGCTCTCCTCCCGAGCGCGGTCGCGCACCTTGGCAGAAACTGATGCCTGGTTAACACCGTCTTGAGCGCGGTCGCGCACCCCCATGAGCGCGGTCGCTCTCGCTCCTGTATCACACACCATTATAATCCTACTGTTCTGATTTACTCATATTTTTCTTGTGAATAACAGGTTAAATTGAACAAGGTTTTTCCGTATAAATTCTGGGCAACTTTTTTAATTTGCCTTATTGCGTCAGCACAACAAGCGATAATAGGCTTGTGCATTGATCGGTCAATGACCTCTTGGAGATTAGGCTGGAATTTGCAACTAATTACTATCATTTACTCGGTAAGATTACCAATCTTGTAACGCCGTTTTTTTTTTCTTAACGAGTCTAGTTGTGTAAAAGAGTATATCATGAAGTGATATTTACTGTAAAATGCAGGGTGCATTGGCGACTGCTGCAACGTTTTGTTTAATATCCTGGGCGATTTCAAAGAAAGGTCCAACTTACCCCTCCATGTTCAATCCGATAGCACTAATCCTTGTAGCCATTACTGAAGCTCTTTTTCTTGGTCAAGACATTTCAGCTGGAAGGTAATATAAATTCTGTAATCTCCCTAAAGGGAATGTGACCATTTACGGACGTTGTTTATAATAATTAGCTTAAATCTTGAAAAATTGCAGCTTGTTGGGGATGTCATTGATTATAGTAGGATTATACTCATTCCTGTGGGCAAACAAGGAAAGTAGGCGCGTGGCATCGGAAAACATAGAGATGGGCGCATTGGAAGAAGGAAAGGCAAATGGGGGAAATTCGTGAATCTGGTGGTGGTGGGTTGTTGCGGTTGACAGCGTTTGTGGTGCCAGCTGCTTCTCCTTGTAGCATCGAACATGATGAAAATGTTGTTCGCGGAAAGATATAATGAACTGAAATTCTTGTACAGACCGATTGCATAATTTCGAATTATTTAGGTCCTTTTAGTAGTAGATATATAGTGGTGAATAATACAGGAGTAGTATGTATCGAAACTTGGAAAGGTCTAAAATCCAACTCATATCAAATTAATTTCATACATTAAGCACCAGCAAGCACTGTGCTTGCAACGACAGTTCTTGATCCCTCCATACACCTCGTTGAGATTGTCAATGCTTTCGCAATCATTTTCTATGACATCTAGAATCAGAAATCTCAATAAAATGACCTAAACATTAATAGCTAATAGGCAATTGCACTTAGATATGTTTAAAAGCAACATAATTTATTCTTCTTTTTGTATAAAAACTAGTACTCAAATGTCCGTGCCATTGGCACGGTCAGTATGGAAAGGGAGACAGTATGGAAAGAGAAAGATGTGGAGAAACTGAAATCGCATGCTAAATATATGACGTTTTAAATGTAATTTTAAACCGGTACAAATGTATAAATTGCAAAGATATTTACCTGGGAGCTGAAACTTCTTGAGAGAGGGTACATGAGAAACCATCGGAAGAACATATTTTTAAAAAATAGATATTCAGACGAAGGTGGATTAACAACATTTATGTTTGGATTAAGTTCATTTAGTGAGAAAAAATTCATAGTTGAACGTTGTTAAAGTTTTGCAAATAAATGAATTTTTTGTTGGGCATATTCATGTATTTGATGGGCTGGGGTCTATTTTTTTTAATGAAATTCATTTAATGAGGCAAATGTCAATCCACTTAATGTGTTAATGTGAGTAATTTTAGTGGCACGTGATGGGTGGAATTTTATGGTCAATTCTAGTCGCAACAAAATTGATAAGGTATATCCCTACAATAACGTGCGCGAAAGTTACGGAAAGGAAAGCTATCACGCCTCCAAATATAATATAACTCAAGGCATATTCATTATGGATGACTCTTTATCTATAAATAGATTCACTGAAAGAATACTTACTTTGATCCTTACTCCTGAAATGCCACCACTACCTGTTACCGCCACCAACTCATGCCACCACAATCTCCCAATACCACCTATGTTGAAACTATTTTTTCAGAAATAATGGTTGATGTAATATTCGTCCCAAAATTCTCAACTTCTACTTATTTGGCAAGGAGTATGCGTACTCTCTGTTAGGAAATTTAACAGAAATTGTAACGGCTTCTTAAAAGATAACAGAAAACTAACGAACAGAATAACAAACTGAAATTAAGTCGAGGCTTGTGTTTGACACAATCTCTATAAGAAGTATTGTCCCGCACTGGTGCTGACGGTATTCTGACAATCTCCTCGTAAGATGCAACGACTTTACAATCGTTAGTAGAAACACTTCAAACTAACGACTTGGGCGAACAAACTAATTGTTTGGAACTTCTGGACTTGAAAGGAATATTTATGCTTCAATATGCTTTCTCTCTAATTGCTATTTAATGCTTACTCACTGAATGATGGAATGAATGAATTGACAAACTTCAGGGGACTATTTATAGATAATGAAGAGTTGGGGTGCCTTTTGGGAATAGGCAATATTGGCACCTGGTGGATTTCAGCCGTTGGATCTGATCTTGATGGAGGGTGGAGATCTGCTGGACCTGCCACCACCTATTCGAACTGGTTCCTTTGAACCATTCCAACCCTTCCATCCTTGACCAGGTTCATTGAACCCAACTTGCACCCTTTGGCATAGACCAGATCCAGGACCCAGGCCCGACCTGGGCCCCGCGTCGGCCCCAAATCGTTGCACCACCCTGCCCAATCCGAATGGGCCTAGGCCCAACCGTACCCATGCACCGCACCGCCTGGGCCCACCCGAGCCAAGCTGAACCGAACTACTGCACCTGAGCCACGAACCTTGATTGATTTGCTAAAAATCAAAGGCTCCAATAGCTCCTAGCGACGATGCGCACGTGCAAAGTGCGCCCTAAACCGCCCATTCTTCCCTTCGCGCGCTTCGCGGGTGTGATCCAAATTGAGCTAGTATAAAACTGGCACAATTGGGCTGCACCTTGCATGGTTGGCCCAATGGTCCACCTAGGTTGGCCCAAGGAGGAACAACTTGATGCCTCCTCCTTGTTTGCATCCACTTATAAACTTGCTTTACTTTCTATCTCTAAGCAATGTGGGATAACTCTTTATATCCCATAAACTCTTCATTTTCCCATTTCAAGTTACAATCTTTAGTCATTAATTTCTCATTCACCCGGAAATGGTTTTGAGTAAATAAATGCATTTTCTTAATCTACAACAAATGTAGATTATAATTTTGTAACTTATTTCATTAATCAATAAATGAAACCCATTTGAAAATTGGGTCAAAACTTGGTCAAACCTAGTTTCTAAAACCCATTTCCAACAATCCCCCACATGAATGACAATTAATGCATGTATGCAGATTCGTCCAAAAGTTCCGGCGAACTACTATTGCATCGGGATAGGTAGCTTATGGCCTTGAACCTTCCCTAGTAAAATACCATCGGATATACTAGCCGAGTTGGTAGCGAGACGCTTGAACCGGTGAGCGTATAGTGTATACCAAGACAACAGTACTCACACAATAATAGCTCTAACAATTTTTGTTCTCACGTTGTGTCCATTTTGGCCCTGGACCGTATCTCATTCATAAGTGTTCAATTAGAAGCGGCCTTATTACTTCTCACTTATATAGGTGATTCACACTATAAAGAGTATCCTGCTATACTCCACCCGTAGGTATAGGAATCATTAAAAGTTTTCTCAACTTATCCTCACCACTCCACTGCGAGTGCATACACTTGGATGTTACGGGAATGAGCATGAAACAGGTTCCAAGTGTTTCTACTGAACTCATAACTTAGTTTTCTCATTGAACCAAGGGCCTGTGATCTCCATTTCTCAAGGTTGAGTGTCCACTATGAATTCTTTTGTTGTGGGTTTTAAACCCATTCCCCTTAACAGTTTATACAGTTGATCTCTATTTATACCTTTCGTAAACGGATCCGCTATGTTATCATTTGACTTTACATAGTCAATTGTGATAACACCATTTTTGATCAACTGTCTAATGGTATTATGTCTACGACGAATATGTCTAGACTTTCCATTATACATACTTTGTACATTGCCCTTCCTATTGCTGATTGACTATCACAATGTATCATAACAGCAGGCACATGCTTACTCCAACAAGGAATATCCTCCAAGAAGTTTTTAAGCCATTCTGCTTCTTCTCCAGCTTTATCTAAAGCTATAAACTCAGATTCCATTGTGGATCTAGCTATACACGTTTGTTTGGAGGATTTCCATGACACCGCTCCTCCACCAATTGTGAATACATATACACTTGTGAATTTAGAGTCTTTTGTGTCTGATATCCAATTAGCATCACAGTATCCTTCTAATACTGCTGGATATCTCTTATAAAGTATTCCATGATTCATAGTATACTTTAAATATCTCAATACTCTTAAAAGAGCCTTCCAGTGATCCGCACTGGGATTACTAGTGAACCTACGTAGTTTGCTTACTGAATATGCGATGTCTGGACGTGTACAATTCGTTAGGTACATCAGACTTCCAATTATTCTTGCATATTCCAACTGAGAAACTGGTTCCCCTCTATTCCTTGCTAAGTGTAGACTCAAATCCACTGGTGTCTTAGCCGGAGGGTCATTAATGACATTGAACTTTCGAAGTACATTTTCTAGATAATGCGACTGAGATAGAACTATCCCTTCTGATGTTCTAGAAATTTTTATTCCTAATATGACATCAGCCAATCCCATGTCCTTCATGTCAAAGTGCTTCTTTAACAAGCCTTTGGTATTCATGATCAATTCATGAGTACTTCCCATTATCAACATGTCATCCACGTAAAGACAGACTATTACAAATGATTCAGATGTTCCTTTGATATAGACACACTTGTCACATTCATTTATCTTGAATCCATTTGATAACATAGTTCGATCAAACTTCTCATGCCATTGTTTAGGTGCTTGTTTGAGTCCGTACAGAGACTTTACAAGTTTACACACCTTTTGCTCTTTACCTGGAACAACAAAACCTTCGGGTTGTTCCATGTAAATCTCTTTATCTAACTCTCCATTCAAGAAAGCTGTTTTCACATCCATCTGGTGTATCTCAAGGTTATGCACAGCAGCAATCGCAATGAGAACACGTTGTAAGTGCTCCAATTTGAGTTGTTAGTATTTTCGTTAGAAAATTAACGAAAGTTTTAACATTTCTAACATTTCTAACAATTCCTAACATTCCTAACAAAGTGAGGGTAGATTAGGGATTGCCTTTTAAAGATAAACCATGGAAAAGAATCAAAAAAACAAAAGAAATGGTCAAAAACCCGAAATAGAAGTGGCTGGGACATTTTCTGGTTGCTTAATTTGAATTTTATTCTTCCTGTCCAAAGCCTGGAGCAGCATTTAATGAACAGTGCACGCCTACATTAGGATCCGCGCGGACATCATTGACATTTCCAGTTGCCTATAAATTGAGCCCTTCAGTCACAGAAAAGAAAAGAAAGAACACATTTTACAACTGCACCTTGGCGAAAAATAGGGAGAAAACAGTGGGAATTCACTTGAATTGCCACCATTTTCTCTTGAATCTTTCCCAAATCCCACTCACTCAAAACACTTTCAAATCACTCTCATACATACACTAACCCAAGCTCAAATCACCCCTTAGGAGGAGGATTAGAGAGAATACATAGAGGACTTCATTGTTATCTACTTGTTTTCTCTTTGACCAACTCTAATCACAAACCCTAAACACATTCAAACCCTAAACACATTCAAGCCTTGAATCCATTCAAACACAAAACACAAAGAATATAGGTATAACCTCCTTCTCCTCACCCTAAAATTCTTTCATCCATGCATGCATCTCAAATTTTGAAGATGTAATTTGTTCATTTCTTGCCTTAGATCCAAGAGGATCACCATGGAAGTTCATGTGACGACCCCGATAATAGGCACTATTTATCTATTTGTTAAGCACGTGGGATTCGGGTGGAAGTATTTTATTTTGTGCATTTTATGATTTTATTTGACTTCATGTGATTATTTATATGTTTGCTTGAATTTAGTAAGTTAGAATTGGCATTAACTAACTTATGTGAAAATGGGATGAAAATGAATTAAAAATAATGTTTTAGGGTCAAAAGGGGATAAACTCTAAAGTGGATAGTGAATTTATAATAATTAGAATTTTTAACAAAATGTTAATTGTAGTAATGTGTTTAATTACCAAGTTTAATAATTAAAGATTATTGTTAGTTGGGTTATTTTTGGGTGAGGGGTTTCTTGTAATTAAGTGTCCTTATCCATGGAATAATAAAAAGAGCAAACCTCACTTAATAGGTTTCATCAGTATACTTCTTCCTCACTAAGTCCATCCATGGAAAGGAACCCTCAAACCCTAGCTCTCCATTAGAAAATCCTAGCAACTTCATTTCTTCTCCGTTTTCAAAATCAAGGGCGGATTCTTGATCGTGGTGGCAAGGAGATCAAGTAGAGCTACTTCATAAATTATTTCATTTTTCATCATTCAAGTAAGTTATTATGGATTCTCTTCAAAACCTTGTTAAATCATTGATATGGTTATTATGGATGTTTGTAAGCATGTTTTATAAAAAGGAAAACACTTTTGAAAGGGAAAGAATGGGTTTTGAATTTGTGAAGTTGAATTCCATGAAATGGGTTTTGAAATAGCAAGTAAATGGGTTGATACTCATGTATAGTGTTAATGCTTTTGACATAGGTCATTGCATGGTAAATTGGTATCAAGTATGATGTTAAAATGATGTTTATTGGTGTTGAATTAGTGTAGAAGGAGTATTGAATGGATTGGAGTTGGTATTGATAACTTTGATACTGCTTTTGGTTACTTGGAAACAGAGTAAATTGGGTTTGGGGTCAATTTGGTATGAATTGCAGTGTTGTACCAGTGCATTCGACTTACGCACGGGGGGCACGAGTCGTGCTCGGGGGCATGACTTGGGGCACGAGTCGTCCCCTCGAGCATTTAACTAAGTCGTGACCATTAGGGGACGCCGGAATCTGGTGGGGTTCAAAGGGCACGAGTCGTGCCACTGGGGCACGAGTCGTGCCCTCCTGCCGAGGCTGAAGAAGCTGTTTCCAAGGCTTGTAAACCTAATCAAACGAGAACCAACTTGAACACTCTTTAACTTAGATTAAAGTAGAATCTTTTAGCTACACAATGATACTTTACTTGATCAAAATGGAATAGTAGAAGTACTTTAAAAATGGGTTGGAAAATGCTTCGCAACCATAAATTATAACTTCACAATAGTGATTCCAACTTGGTAAATGAAGTTGGGACCTTTATAAAAGTTATAGATTATAGCATATTGGCTATGTAGGGATAATATATGATATCATCCTACTTCATTTGAGTTCATATGAATGAATTGTTATATATATATAGTGTATAATATGAATGTTGCACTATATTGACGATGGAACATGAGTATGTTTTACCATGTTATATATATATATATTGTGGTTGTTATCCCATGTTGTGGATTTTATTCAAGTAGCTTATATGTGCTTGAATGTTGTTAATCAGCTGATGTAGGGGGTATAATGGAGTACGATCACTTATGAGAAATAGTTCCATAAGGTGCTCGGACTACATTATATCTTTGGCCTTTCCCTTACGTGGCCACAGATTGGGGTTTCAACTTCTATGAATATGTGCAGTCAGTTCATATGAATGTTGAAGTCTTATATCTTCCCTGGAAAATGGGTTTTATAAGACGTGAATATGCAATCGCCGGTTCACAAGAGATGAGTTATATTTGTAGCTATCTCCGTTATATGATTTGATTCTGGTGGACATGTGTTCACGGAATATTTGGAGTTTTATCTTCCAATTTGATACGACTTATTGGTCAGACGGGAAAAAGGTAAACCAAGGTAACGGAAAGTGTTTATGGTTTTACCAACGTGATTATATGCACCTTATATGTGTTGCATTTACTTGGCATATTGATGCATTGCATAATAACTTATTGAGATTTATTCTCACCCTTCTCCCTTTAATGTTTTAGATTGGACTGAGACAGGAGGACCAGGGCAGTGAGACCGGTACGGAGTTTGTGCTTGATTTTGGGTTTGTCGGGTATGTTGATGGTTAGATGGTTGTATTTTGGTTGTTACTCCTTTGTTGGAGTTTGTTAATAGAACAAGTTATGTAAATTTGTAAGTTATGGTTTAACTTTTGTAAATATGGAAACCAAGTAAGTAGTAGTTAAAATGGTAGTAGATAGAGTTTTGTAAAGGTTTGTAAATAAGTTTGGTTTGAAAGTTAGTTTATGTTTTAATCCCCTTTCCTCCAATGTGGAGATGTCCCCAAGTTTAGAGTTAGTTCTTTTCAAGTCAAGTTAATGTTTTGAAAAAGTTCAGGTGGTATTTCGGAGTTTGGGCTCTAAGACTCGGGACACGTGTTAGGTTCCGGGTCAGGTGCCCACAGTTCATCTCCATGAATGATCCTCTACAAGGATCAACATTCTTTTCAAAGTGTCTTTACTTACTTGCAAACACATTTTCAAAACCCTAAAAATCATTTTCATACATCAAATCTTCATTTTCAAGGATAAAATTCCCCTTCCCAAGCAAATGAAATGCTTAAGTCCTAATGTACCCTAAGGATGGCTTGATATAGTAGATCACCACTAAAATGTCTAGTGACTACTAATCAAAGCCTAAGGAAATGTGGACAAGCATGGATGCCAAACCCCCTTTTAAAATCATGTTTTTCTTCAAGAGTAAGTTGCTGTCCAGTAGCCTTTCTCTAAGACCTCTGTCCATGGTCTAATTTTTTGGACATACATAAACTTGGAATTTGTTGTTGACTACAAAATACTTTTTGTAGCCAACATACAGAGATTTCCAGAAATATTTTTACTTTATTTTTTCCGTGAGTAAAACTCCCTTTTTCAAAGGTCAGTTCATCAGTCTCTGGAAGTCCAGATTTCATATATGAGATTTCCAGAAGGTTTTGGTCCACCAAATCACCTCCAAATGGGAAAGTTCTTATACAGAAACCTTATTTAAGGTGTTTTGAACAACTTTCATTCTTGGACTTTCCCCAGATTCTGAGATTTTTAAGCCCTTAAATCCATTTTAAAATAAAGTGTCCACTGCCTTTTTCATTCTGGCAGAATTGGTTTTCAACTTCAAAAAATCTTTTGAGTCCCAAAACTCAACCCAAAAATCACACCAAAAATCATGGGATTTTTTCAAAGTCTAATAAAGAGTTCCCAATTTTTACTTTTCAGTTTCAACTTATTTTGGCCAAAACACACACACACACACACACACAAATGGTTTTTAAGCTTGGAAGACTCGTTTTACGAGGCATTCCGGGTGAACACTAACGTTCTTACCGGCGTGTAACGTGACCTCCGAACCCAAATCTCTCATTTCGGGCATTTTTCAAAGTTTTGGCCCTTAAAACAAAAATGGCGTGGCGACTCCGTTTGATTTTCAAAAAAAAAATCGGGCATCATCACAGTGGCGACTCCGCTGGGGATAAATAAGCTTTATCTTAAAAAAAAATGATATTTGATATATCGGTGGAAACCATTAAACTTCCCGTTATCGCCTCCTAACACGAGTCGGGGATAAATTGTGGTTTAACAATCCCACGTACCGGTGTCATTGTTTTCAAAAAAAAAAGAAAAGCTTTTGAGGGTCAAGCTTCCGTCCCGGCATTTGAAATCATTTGTGGTGTGTTGATTTTTCACATTTTCGTGTTGTCTTGGCCACCTCGGAAAAGTCAAAATTTTGACTATCGGACCCGTTGCCTTGAATTATGTGTTTATGTGCTTATGTGTTATTTGCTTTTAAAAAAAAAAATTCAAAAAAAAATTTCAAAAAAAAAAAAAATAATAAATAAATATTTTCAAAAGAAAAAAAAGAAAATTTTCAAAAAAAAATCATGCATCATACTTTTTAAGACACATGAAAAATTTCTATTTTACTCAGAAAAAGAAGATAGACTGCTTGCAAACTACGCGCACGTGACCTTACACTGCACACTACGTCCCTAACCCGGGGAAATCCCTGTCGCGGCCCGTTTGGTCTTATTACGCCTCGGTGCAAGCACGGGACTACCCAAACATTCCATGGAGCCTCGTGTCGACCATGCACTTGTCCGTGACACACTTTGTCCGAGACCCGTTGGTTTTTAGTCCGGTCCGTGTCATGCCCCGTCTGTATAGACCTTTCCTTTCAAGCCTTAGTCGGCATACCAAGTCAATATCTTTCGGGGACCCTAATCAGCCGAAGTTCTCGCCGGTTTTCCGTCACGGGCTTTGACCCGTATATTGACCGGCGCCTTGACTTTGACTTCGACCGGCACAAATTATACACCGACTCCCAAAGATGACACCGAGTCATCAAGGATTAATGATTATTCCATGCCTAATTACGGCCTAATTGACGACAAGTCAAGATCAATTGTGGACATTTATCATCCGAATCATGCCGACTTTTTGTCGAGCCCTGACATGATCTTGACTTTGACGTCGCCTTGTCCGTAATTTACATCGAATGCTCGTTAAGACTCGATTACCCGCCGACTTTTAGGATCGTTTTCTTTCGGTCGGTGGGACCCGCTTGCCCTATAGGACCCTCGCCCGGGCCGTCCACCCCGGGAGGTCGAAATACGTGTGGAATACGAGGGGCTTATGCACGTAGTGACGGGGCCCACCGATCCAGATCCAGAGTAGTTTGCGAAAAGAAGAGCAATCTTTTCCAACCGATTAGGTTAATAAAACATGTTTTAAGTAAACAAGAACAAATAACCGCATGTTGCATGAGCCCAAAGCCCAAACACTTACCCTCCTTCCTTCCCCACATCTTTGAACCCTCGTGCCTTTCCCCCGCAGCCTCCTCACAAAGGTTGGTTCCGACACCGGTCACCGTTTGATCGCTGGGGAAGAGTCAAGCCGCATCATCGCCTTCGCCGTTTGTTCCGACTCCGGTTTCGTAATGTCTCGCATCGCCTAGTAATGATGGGGACAACGTCACTCCGCCTCCCGTGACCCCTCGCATGTAACAGCAAAGGGAATCGCCAGCGTAACGTATGAGATTACGACAGAAGCACAAAATAGCCTTATGGAGGCTATCAAAAGCCATGGTTTGGCCGCCACCAACCCCGACGGCACCTTCACCGTGGAAGAAGAAGAGGATGCCAATCCCACTCTCGCCGCCTCCGATTACTCCAGATGCCACCACCCACCTCCTATGGTACCACTACCGTAACCCATGCTCCTCGATCTTCGGGTCATCCACCTCCCCAGCCTTCGTACCACCGGATCCACGCAGCCCCGACGGCACAAATCCGCCATAGCCTCGCTGGGGCAAAATCGCACGGAATGTCTTCTCATGGTTGGGGGTTACCTCTAATGCCACAATCTACTGGGATCCCGCCGCCTTGGAACCGATCAATCCGGCCTTCGCAAAGAATAACTCAAAGGGCCACAACAAATGGGCTTCGCATGCCTCAACAAACTCGCCGTGAGCCCCTCCTCGTAATGATGCTAGCTCACCAAGCTTCCTCCCACAAATTTTCACAAACCCATTTCTCACTCAGGTTCAATGGGTTACCAAACCTCCATCCCAGCTTCATCGTAATCACCAGACCGCAGCATTCGGTTATACACCATCGCCTCAAATAGCCATGCAATTCAACAATCGTGACAAGCAGCCCGCACCTAAGCCTACTTATGGGTCTCACTCCGGAAATCCAAGCTACCCGGATACATCAGATCGCCTCCACCCACTTTGCCGCTTGAAAATCAACACAGCCGCAAGGTTCTATCCCTTCGCCTGTGCTCCTACTCATGCTCCCCTGGCAATCTGGGCCAAGGATGTGTTTTCACCTACGTCCCCGGACGGCTGCTCTCCACCCGCCCGCCGCCGCGGTAGCTCCTCTCTCTAGCTCGGGCCACTAGTTTGAACGCAATGGCTCCGCCACAAGACCCTCATCCGGCCTCGGTTCATGGAACAACATAAAGAAATGAAAGCGCAGATTGTCAATTGACCGCTAAGAAGTCTCGCCTTCCGGCCTACGGACCCGACTCCATCGTTCCCCGCCTCACAAATTTGTTATGCCGAATCTGACCTCTTTGATGGTACCGCATGCCCGAAAACTCATCTCGGACACGTATACCTTGGCAATGAAGGCCAAAGGGTGTACCAATCGCCAGCTGGCCGACTACTTCGCCTATCTTTGAAATCCAAGGCCTTAAAATGGTTCTTCCGCTTAAAACCCGAGGCCAGTGGCTACATGGGACCAGATTACTAATGCCTTCACAGTAAAAGTACAAGGCCAACTTGGAATGGGAAACAAATAGAGTTGATCTCGCAGACAACAAAGGCAGCCGTCCCGACGAGAATGTTGGGGATTTCTACAAGCGGTGGAATCTCGAAACTCAAAGGAAATGGCCAATCCCTCCTTCCGAAGAGGAGCAATCGGACATCTTTCGCCATGCCTCGAAACCACATCTCGAGAGCCTCCTCGCCACTTCCCGTACTCGACTTACGGGCCATGGTTAACTCCGCAGCCTAAGTTTGAAAAGGCTTACAATCAACAAACCTCACGCACCTCGCTACAGATATCGGGCTCCTCCTTCCAACACCGCTCCCGCTCCCGCTAAAGGCAAAGAGGTGATCAATTACGCAGACAGAATGTAATAACACAACTCCTTTCGCTCCCGTAAAACCAAATGAGCCTGTGCCACGGGTCATGAACCTCGAAACTTTGGAATGCCTCGAACGACATCTTTAGGGGACTCGGTGAAAGAAGGCTTGCCGCGGCCTTTGGAGAATTTCCAACCCAGAATCCGAATGCTCCCGTGGATACCTCAAAGTATTGTGCTTTTCATCAAGCCCACGTACATCCGACCGACAACCGCTTCACTCGAAAAGGCGATCCAAGGCTTAATAGAGCAAGGAAAGTTGGAAGGCCCCGGCGGCCTAATACGCTCAAAAATCCTCTCGCCAAGGAACCATAATCGTATAAATATGATTGAATGCGGAGAACCTTCGCATGCCCAGAAGATGCCGATGAAGGTCCCCAAATACCCATGGCCAACCTTGTCGAGGATCCCGACTGATTCCCCTCAACCTTGAGGATATTGAACGAATCAACCCACCTCGTCTCATGTCGAGATTTCCCGCAAGAATACGAGGCCCGCTATTTCTGATGAAGGGAAAGCCGATACTAAAGAACCTGGGCCGTTCCGGTCAAAACATGAGAAAACCATTTACACAAGATGGTTAGAACAATCGAGAAGAATCGAGCAAGAAAGCTTCGGCGGCGCTCGTATCGGGGCTTATCAAAGAAAGAGGCCGAAGAGCATCTCGGAGCTAGTACACTTTTGCAAATTGGTTTTGGGAGAGGCCGAATATGATCCCGAGAAACAAATAAGAATCGAGGAGGAGGATTCCTTCTATATCCCGCCCGGAGTCAAATACGTGCCACCCTCTCACTCTTCCCCGCAGCTTCGGGAGGAGAAGCCGAGTCACAATTACCACTTCCGGAATGGGAGCATATGACAATTTCGCGGTTGCACGCACCCATATTCCCTAACGGGTTTGATCGGCGTTCCTCTCACCGAAATCCCGTAGTATGGGAAGATGATTCCGATGACAACGATGACGATGATGATGACGAGAGCGAAGAGTCAACCGAGGCCCCGCATCCGAATCAACTGGAACAATCAAAGCCGGAAATGATACCATGGGAGCCGACACAATGGTTGGTTGTCAGCGTTTACGATGAAGAACCACCGGAAAATACAAGTCAAATGCCAATAGGGACGGGCCCCCAAGAACCGCACCTCGTAAGATGCACTCGCGGTCGCCGTCCTGATACTTCGTGAGGATGAGGGACAACAAAGCCCGCGCCTGCATCCGTACACATCCGAAATCCTAGAACACAATGTTCCTTATAAGAACCTAGCCAGTGAATGGAGAGGGGTCATTGAAGCACTGGTCGAGAATGGAGGGTTTCAACGACTGTAAGATGAGGAATTCGTGAACGTCATCGGATCTTTTTCTTCTTTCCCGAGAACGGATGGCATAACAACCGTGAGGGTCACAACCGGGCCGCTTGAGCACAACGAGTGCCTGCAATCACTGAAAAGGGTTATTGATCTAAACGTCTCCCCAAGGGCTTTCATACCTATGGATCCACATGACGCCTTCCTAATTGCTCCAGTGCCCGACAAATGACCCCGGTGCTCCTTATTTGGACCCAAATCTATCGAGCCGCTACATCGAACTACGAGGGGGAACGTTGCCTATCCTTCACTTGTGGCTGCCCTACTTGCAAGGGTGAAAGAAAGAAGATGTATGATGAGACGGAGGCTGATAGCCATAAGACCGAAGACACTTCGGAAGACGAATACGAAACCGAGGACATGAAGGCCATGAAGTTTCGGGTCTCGAGCACGCGGATGTTTTAGAGTTCAACACCGCCTACCATGCTTTGGGGGAAAGGGTTTTCTGTGCATCCGATCCAGCCGATAGTCGAAGATCCGATAGAGAGAGGGAAACTAACTCCCATCCGCCCAAATGAGAAAATAACCATGGTCGATCAAATCCACCCCGAACAAAGTAACACTCCTTGTCGTGGTTACCCAAGAAGAGGTCACCTTCCCCGAATGTATTTCAGCTCTCGTAGAAGTCCCGGAAACCGGCATGATACCGGATGCGCCTCCCACACGTAGTGCTATAATCATCTCCACTTCCGAGTATTACGTAAAGGAACCGTAATGGTTGCACTATACCGGGATGAGATCGAAAAGCCGCCGAGCCCCGACAATAGCGACTCTTGTTGTATGATAACTATGAGCAAGGCAAAGCATGGAGCGAATCGGAGGACGCCCTAGCTCGCGGGCCATCCAGGGGGCAACAACACAACCCTGCACTCAAAAGCCTCGTGACTTGGGAAGCAGCTTATAAGGGCCGCCCAGAAGGAGCCGCATGCTCAAACTCACCCCTCACCGTTGCTAGACTCCGTCGTAACCAAAGGGCCGATAGCCAAAAAGGCTCCCCCGTCGACCTTAGCAAAGATTGAAGAAATCTAGTCAAGAAGCAACCGATGAGGAAGTTAACCCGTTGACCCGATCCGGCAAATCTTCCAAGGGAATCCCAAGGCGTATAAGAAGGCCACGTATCAAGCACCCGAGGAGAACCGCCGCCCCTACGCTAAGATAGCCGAAGCTCCCGACCCCGAAAGGAGGATCCCGTGCTCACCCAGCTTGAAGCAAACACAGCCAACATCTCTACGGTCCCCGGCCACCTCATCCTATCCCCACAAGCTAAAGCCGGAAGAAAGCCCGGCTCGCACTCTAGTGCCTATCGATGCTACTCCCGATGACGTGGTGCAATTAATTGGGAACATCCACTACGGGAACATAATCACTTTCACGTATCTCGACCTCCCTCAATTTGGGGCCGATCATAACGAGCCTCTCTTCATCACAAACCCAATTGGATGAACGACGCTCCTCGGGTCCCGGTCGACAATGGGTCCGGAATGAATATCCTTCCGGCAAAGATCATGAGCCTCGCTTGATATCAAGACTACGTACTTGAAGCCTTCCTCCTCACAAATAAAGCTTACGACTCGACATCTCGAGCGCCCTTGAGTTGCTACTTTGGACCTCCGGTTTGGCCGTAAATTGATACATGTGGAATTCCGTGTTATCGATATCCCGATCACTTTTAATGCCTTATCGGGAAGACCTTCGCCGCATCAGTCAAGTGGGGTCGCCTCAAGCCTCCACCAAAGGTGTGAAATTCGTCTCGAATGGGGACTCGACAACCATTTACGGGGATCTAGTCACCTTGGAGGGCACGTGACATGTGGAATACCTATTCGGAAATCAAACATGATGAGGAAGGTCTCATGCTAACAAGCCTACTGGCCGAGCCTCCTAAGGCCCAAGTTTGCAACATAGATCCGACAATCACCGGGATAAAATCCCTCCTGCCTTGAAAATGATGAGAAAGATGAGCTATCTACCCGGCCTCTGGCCTAGGGAAACACCAACAAGGAACTCACAAACTCATCGAGGTGAAAGGACAAAACTCGCCACGGCCTGGGATACGAGGCCACCTCAGCTGACACCGCAAAAGAAAAAGAATTTGCTCTACAAAGGAAAGAAGCTATCACAGAAGCGGTCCCGCCAACAACCCTAAATCTCTCCCTTTCACCCTAATTTGGCCGACTACTTTGTAAAGGGTCCCACACAACCGGTAACATCACGCAGCCCACTCCTACTGTAAGGGTGGCCGAAGCTACAGGATAGCCTCAACAAATTCAGGGAGCCAAAGCTAATCCGGTCCGTAGAGTATTTCTGGACCTACCCAAGATACCCGGGGCTACCACTACCATGAAGAGTGAGTACACTTTCAAAGGCGTGCCAAGCCTAGTAGAACAATTCGAGAAGCTTACTACCACAACTCCTACTGCCCAGGAAGGTCCGAAGCCCGAGTTTGAATTGATCGTGCCGAAAGCCAAGGCCACGTGTCTTTTCGTATGATTGGGATGGTCCGATTATGCAACAGCTTATTCGGGAAGAGGTCCAAAGTGCCGACTCCGATTGATTTCAGCTACCAAAGAGATGGTAGCGATGATCGAGGAAGGAGGACAGGAACAATGCAATTCCCGAGTCATGAGGCCACTAACAGCAACGCCATTAAAGAATCGGGAAACTCTCTCAGGCCCGTCCGTGACCAAAGGAGAAATGATCACCAAGCCTGGATTGGTCCCCCGTCCCTTTGTGTCAATCTAGGTAGAGTCTTCCGAGTCCCTCAATGTCAAGATCAAGTCTCTAGAGTCGTCCGACGGCCTTACGCCTGAAGACTACGAGTCTGTAGCAAATGCTGTATTTCCTTTCGTTCTTAATGAAATGACGAACCTTTCTGAGTACCCCTTGATTGCCACTTTAACTAATGATAAATTAATTAATAATTAAAAAAAAACATTTAATAATAATTCATTAGATAAAGAAGCAGACACATTAAATAAACAAAAAAAAGAGAACAAAAATCTTTAAGCAGGTTGTTCGGGAAGAGGAAAATCGAGCCCAAGCGGTCGAAAGGATTTTGGCAAGTGTGAATCTGGGAACCGCAAGAGCCTAAAGAGACGCAGATTGGTGGTTTCTTCAAGGAACCGAAAAGGATGCCCTACAAAATCCTACAAAATCCTCAACTCAAAGAAAGTATCCCTCTTCATCAAAGAAAACATCATATGCAGATACGGGTTGCCACCGAAATCATCTCGTATAATGGATCCCACTTTCAAGGGGAATGCGACAGCCGCCGGCGTAATTCAGTAATAACCCGTCACAAGTCATCTCCCTATAGGCCCCAAACCAACGGAGCCGTCAAGCAAAGAAACAAGACCTTAGAAAACATCATCCGAAAATGGCCGTCCGAGGTCAGTAGATTGGCCCGAGAAGCTACACTGCACTCGGGGCTACGTAACATCCGCCGAACCGCAACCGGGAGACACCGTTTGCTCTCACCTACGGGATGGAAGCCGTGCTCCCAATCGAGCTAGAAATCCCCTCACTCCGTGTGATGTTGGAAAGCCAGATCAACGAGGTCGAATGGCTCCAAAGTCGCCATGATGAATTGGCCCTGCTAGATGAGCGACGATTGAAAGTAATGGAACATATCCGAGCTTACCAAGGGAGAATGGCCAGAGCCTTCGACAAGAAAGTGAAGCATCGGGAGATTAGTGGAAGGTGATCTCGTTTTGAAAGAGAAGCCCCCTCCGTATCAACCCGCTTGGCAAATGGGAGCCTCGTCCGGGTCGGGCCATACGTCGTCCGTAAGATCTTCTCCTGAGGAGCCATGCAACTTGCAGACCTCGACGGAAATCCTTTTGTACACCCAAAGTGAATGGTGACAAGCCGCGCAGATACTACGCGTAAAACACTGAGTCAAAAAAAAAAGAAACAAAAGAAAAAGAGTGCTAAAAGAGTAATACCCAACTAGGTTGAAAACCCGAAAGGGCGGCCTAGGTAAAAACAAATGGTTGCACCAAAAAAAAAAACAAAAAAAAAAAACAAAAAAACAAAAACAAAAACCAGTCGAACTACGGAGACCCGAGCCCTTTTGTCCGAAGGGAACGTAGGCAAATGAAACGGTTCGGTCTAAAACACAAATAAAAGTCATACTTTGACATCAATACACCGATCGTACCATGAAAGCGTCTCGAAAACTCTAAAGCAATTCACATATTCATTACGCTTAAAAGCTTTTTGATGAGTCTAAGCTCGGTTCATTCCTACAACCGGCAACCTCGCTAAAAGAAACTAAGATACATAATCAAACTAATGTGTCTCGCTACGGCAAGAAAGGGATACTCTAAACCTCGAGGTCACTCTAAGCCGCTCGTACCGGCATCCCCTCTCTTCTTCCCCTTCGGTCTTCTTCCTCTCGAACAGAAAAATGTCGGTCTTCCTCCTACCAAGCTCCGTGTAGGGACAGGATCTATCAAACCAGCCTCCGTCGTGGCCTTAGTAGCCCTAGCGTCATCTCTCATCTCCCGTAGCCTAGCCGGTAGCATAGGAGTCCTCCTCTCCCGTCTCTTGACATAAGCCTCATAATCGGTCACGCATCTCCGCTCCCGTCGCAGGGTTGGCCCTCGCCTCGCCCTCCTCCTCTCCGAAACCGCCAGTCCTCCGCACCCACAATGGCCTCACGCCGTCTCAAAATAGCCATCTCGAGTCTCCCCAAATGCCTCTCGTACTCAATCCAGTACCAAGTGGTCGTGAACACAGTCTCTGACGCCCGAGGATAACCCGAGGAGGAAAGACGTCATACCTCCATACTGGAAAGAAATGGAAACACCGAAGGATCATCCATAGAAGCGTAAGCCACCACCCCGGTGGCTATATCATCAAAGTCCTCCAAAGGAACTCCGCTTCTAAGCCGAACTGCCTCGTAACCAAAGCCTAATGTAAAAGCCGGACCGAGAAAGCCCCTAAGCATAACCACGGAGATCCATCCCGAAGTACTCTCCGAGTCTCCACCCGCCAATGAGGCACCGACCATCTCGATATCTTCGCCCGCGACCAGCCATCCATCGCTCCCACGAGCCCCGATCATCAAAATCCACCAAAACCCCTCTCCCGGCAAATGTCCAAGGCTTCGATCATATCCGAAGTTTCCCGAAGAACCCCTGTGCGCTCCATCGCCCACAAAGTCAAGAGAAACGGGCTGCCCCCGCGCATATACCGCCTCCCGTAGCGCCGTCGAGAGCATGAAAAGTCTCTCCCAAGATCAAAGGTACAACATCTCTCGCCCAAGCGACGAACAACTACATCTAACAGCCCGATGACAAATCCCAAAGGAATAAACCATGAACAAGGTACCAAACATGCAAAGTGCAAAAGCATCCCAATAGGCATCATCCACCAAGCCTAAGCCCCTAAATCTATCAGAAGACCGTAAATGTCAAAATGATCGGACTACGAATCATACTCTTGCGCTTCCTCCGGAGAAAGGTGAAGGAGGTTACACAACCTATCAACAAAAGAAGCTCCCTCCGGCAAAGGAATCCCAATCTCTTCCACCTGACCGCCAAGCAAAGCCCAGAATTCTTCAACGGTCGGAACAACTTCATTGTAAGAAAGGCAAAAGACATGCCTTCTAGTGTCCCAAAATGAGGAAGAAGCTCTCAAGAGGTCATAGTCCGGAACCAACTCTTTAAGAGACCACAAGCACTTTACCTTGTACCTCTCTTCGAAGAATGACCTCCTCTCGTGCATAATCTCTCTACACCACTCCTTGAACTTGTTCAAAGAACAACATTTGCTTTTCTTGGGACAATTTTGAGAGAGAATTTGGACATTTCCATGGTTTTTTGCTTCTCTCCCGAAAATTCCAGTGAGTTTGAACTGGAGAAGATGAAGTTTTAATGGCATTTATGGACCAAACCAGATCCAACCACCGAAATAAATGAACCATGCCAGATGTCAAACCTGTCCGCGCGGCTGGGATTGTCACCCAGAAAAAAAATCTCGCAGAGCTCAAACCGCCGCACAACTGAGGAATATTTTCATCCCAAAGCCGAACCTTGTGCAAAACCTCGTCCAAACAAGCCATATACCAAACACTCACACCCTCGCCAAAAACCGGGCTCATGCAACAAAGGCATTCATATAAAATTGCATTCATGATAGATAAAATAAAATAAAATCCTAAATTATTACATTCCAAAAAAAAAAAAAAAGATAGTGTGCATAAAAAAAACTGTATCTGCCAAAAAAAAATAATAGGTACAATCTCGTAAATCGGTCTCGTAAGATCGTCGCCGTAGTCCTCGGTGGCCGGGCGCTTTCCCGATCCTCTTGCGGCTCGGGCCCGCCTCCTCGCAGCCACGAATATCTCGGGCTCGAATCATCCTCGTCTCCGAGGAAGGCTCGTCGGGACCAACCGGCACACTCGATACGGCAAGCCAAGATCCGCAAAGAAGTCGTATCCGAACGAAAACGCGTCGGATTCCCGGACGTGCGAAGAAGACCCGCCGTGATGCCAGACATGTCCCTGTCCATACGGATCCCCGAGAATGACGTGGTCCGAGGGCAACACCACACTGGGATCTATGAGAGGAGAAAGAGGAGTCTCAAGAAGGCTCGAAGGAATAGGGGAAGTCTCCCTCTCGACAGCGCCGGCCGTGCTCGTCTCCTCCCCGCCCGAGAAGACCCACAAATAACCATATTCTTGATGAACCTCTTAGCCCCGATCACCCGGTTCGTCAACTTCTCCACCACCTTGGCCGGAACCGCACGGAAACAAAAGCGTCGAGAGATAATTAAGGCGAAAATGATGACAGAAAGAAAGGAAAAGACAAGCAAAAAAAAAAAAAAGGAGAAGGAGAGGCCATACCTTCATATCCTGACGAGGCCGAAAGCTCGTGGAACCCGATCAGAACAGTGGATCTCGTACTCTCGCCCCGACCCCGTCCCGGACATACGAAAGCTCGATCGAGGGTACCGCACAACCCCCAATCCCTCTCTCTCAAGAACCTGAGGCGTCATCAGCCTCCATAAGACAAATCGCGAGTACTCCTCGATCGCCACGAACCTCGAGTGGTGCCGCCACCTCGATACTCATCCCAGTCTCCGAGTTCTCACTGGATGCATCATGTCGCCAGGAGGCTCCACCGAGCCATCGCAGTGCACCCACGCCATGTTGGCGCGTCACTCTCTCCCCGCATAATACACGTCACAGTCAAGCCTCTCAAGATCCTCCGCTCCACGGTCCATCTCTCGGCACCCTTCACCGCTTCTACATCGAAGCGATCCCAAGGGTAGAATATGATCCCCTCATCCGTCTCGCCTCGTCAAAGGCAGTGCAATCCGAGTACTTCGAGGGTCGTGCGCCCCCTAGAACCTTTCTTCTCCCGGGCATACTTGGACCAAGAAAGCATGGCCGGATACGCCCCGATGTACTCCGTCGGCTGCCGCCACATAGTGACGTGAAAGAACTCTAGAGCTCATACCTGCGAAAGGAAAATGTCAAATCAATTAAGTGCGAAAAGAAATACGTGCTTAAAGAAAAGAGGGAAAGCGAAAAAGAAAGCTTGTACCTCCAGAGGGAACTCGAAGCACGTCAGAGAGCTGACAGCCTTCCGGCTATATCGATCCAGAGCAAAATATAGCTCGCCACCCCGCTCTCCCCAAGATATCTCTCCACCATCCCCACGTCCTCCAAGGACCTCAAAGAAAGCAAAAACATCCGTCCCCTCGGCATGTCCAAAAAGCGTGCTCGAAAAGCAAACCATAAAAAGGCCCTAGCACCGCTTCGCCGCCTATCCTCTCATCCCCACCTCGTAGCTCCCAATACTCTCCACGATCTTTCTGTGGACCATCACAGACTCCATCCCCATCCCCTTGGGAATAGGGAAAATCCTAGAAGGGCCTCGCAGATCCATATCATCAGTAGCCGTCTCTCTCCACTCAATGCTCCGTCCTTTAAAGGACAGCCCGTAATCGCGGCGTAGTCGAAGGTGTGACCGTGGCCTCACCCTGTAAGAAATGAAATGTGTGGGTCACGCCCCACCAATGTTGTGCCAAAGCAAAGATCGAGACCCCTTGCTCTTAGGGAACTTGACCAACTCCTCAAGCACTCGATGAACTCGTACAATCCGGTCTCAATGACGATCCGTCTAGGACTCATCATCGCCCTTCCGCCCAAAACCTAAGCCGGTCCCACAAATAAATCACTGTACTCCACCGATCCCCGAGTCTTCATCTTGTTCACCGCTTCCTTCACGAAATTGTTTCGCCCCGCAATAAAAAAAAAAAAAAAGAGAGAAACAAAAATGTCAAAAAAATTCACTTGGCATTTGCATTAAAAAAAAAGCATACACATGCATCATAAACCTAAAGTTTTGCGTAAAATCTGGCAAAGATAACAAAGATACAACGGACCTAGCCCCATTTTTCTCGCACCAAAGAAAAGAGTTTTTTCAAGAAATACCATTCATTCATTCATACGTAAAGCATGTCAATAATATCGAGTCAACGGAAGTAAAAACTCCGTCCCATTTTTCATAAAATAGCACAAATAAACAAGCTTTTCCACAAGTCCTTCATTCAATCAACTAATCAAAAATCCGTCCCACTTTTCAAAAAATCCTATGCATACATTGCATTCATATAATTCATCATCCCATTGCAAAAATAAAAAAAATCTTACAAGAGGCATACATACATACATTCATGTCCGTCCCGAATTCGGGCGAATTCCTTATCATTTCATATTTCAAAAAGAAAACAAAAAATGGCAAAATGCCCATTCTATTCAAATACAATGTATACATGCAAATCTCAATTTCAAATGTCAAGAACATTATTTTCAAATTTCAAATGGCAAAATGCCCATTCTTTTCAAACACAATGCATACATGCAAATCTCAATTTCAAATATCAAGAACATTATTTTCAAATTTTCAAATGCAATTTTCAAAAAAAAATGGCGAAAATGCCAATTCTTTTTCCAAACAAAGTGCATATTCGGATTACCCATATACTCATTACAACATGCAAAGCATCAAAATCAAAATCCAAGCCCAAGCACATAAATTTTCGGATCTAAAAAAAAAATCAAAAATCAATCACAAAATCAATTTCAAGCAAGAAATCAACAAATGAAGTGAAGAGATTCGAAGTATACCGTTCGGAGACTCGGATCAGTGGCCCAATGTTGCCACGCATCGGGATAATGCTCCTCCGCAATCGATTGCGAAAGTGTGTAATGCCTCCTCATTCGAACAAGCTCCAATCGCTCTTTCCGCGACCGGGCCACGCCCTTGGCCTTGAATGGCTACTCCCGTGTTCCATTGCTCAAAATCGAAGAAAATCGGAAGATTTCAAGCTTTTAGGCCAACAATGGCGGTTTTGGTCCTTCTCTCTCGTCTCTCTCTCGAAGATCAGAACAAACAATGAGGAAGAAGAGAAAAGGCCTTGCCTCATTTAAAACCCTGGGAAACATGTCGCACTCGATCCGCGCGGATCAAATTGAAGGGTCAAAATGACCCTTTTGCCCTTTAAAATTTCGACTCTCGCAATTTGGTCCTCAACTTAACAGAGTTAACCAAAGTTAACCAAAGTTAACCCCTTTCAAAGGAACTCCCAACTAGCCAAACGTAAGTCCGATTTCTCCGAGAAAGATAACGGAATCCCGTTTCTTTCATCAAAATCATCAACGGCGGTCAAACGTAAGTCCGATTTCTCCAAGAAAGATAATGGAATCCCGTTTCTTTCATCAAAATCATCAACGGCAGTCAAACGTAAGTCCGATTTCTCCAAGAAAGATAACGGAATCCCGTTTCTTTCATCAAAATCATCAACGGCAGAAAAACGTAAGTACGATTTCTCCGAGAAAGATAACGGAATCCCGTTTCTTTCATCAAAATCATCAACGGCAGTAAAACGTAAGTCCGATTTCTCCGAGAAAGATAACGGAATCCCGTTTCTTTCATCAAAATCATCAACGGCAGTAAAACGTAAGTCCGATTTCACCGAGAAAGATAAGCGAATCCCGTTTATTTCATCAAAATCATCAACGGCAGTAAAACGTAAGTCCGATTTCTCCGAGAAAGATAACGGAATCCCGTTTCTTTCATCAAAATCATCAACGACAGTCAAACGTAAGTCCGATTTCCCCAGCAAAAGCTAACAAAATCCCCTGAGAAGTCAACGGAATCCCGTTTCTTTCCTCATCATCATCCCCGGCCATAAAACGTAAGCCCAATTTTTCTCCAACGAAAGCCAACGAAATCCCGAGCAGCTTTCGAACTACGATTGGCTTGATTCCTCTTAAGGATACGTAGGTAGCCTATCATTAGGTCCAGCCACCCGACCAAAATGGTCACCCTCTCCTTCGGCAGCAGACGAAGTCCACCGAAGGACCATCCATCCCAAACCATTAAGGGAAAACATTTCAAATCAAGGTCCGAGGCACCTAAAAAGCCATCATCATCAAGGTTTGAGGCACCTAAAACGCCATCATCAAGGTCCGAGGCACCTAAAAAGCCATCATCATCAAGGTTTGAGGCACCTAAAACGCTATCATCACCAAAGGTCCGAGGCACCTAAAACGCCATCATCTTTAAGGTCCGAGGCACCTAAAACGCCATCATTACCAGGTTGACGCCTCAAAACAGTCATTCCAGGGTCAAAGACCCGAACTACGACTGGCTTGATTCCTCTTAAGGATACGTAGGTAGCCTATCATTAGGTTCAGCCATCAGACCAAAAATGGTCATTCCTATCCCCAGCCGAGCGGATATACAACTTCAGCCATCAGACCGAAAATGGTCATTCCTATCCCCAGCAGAGCGGATATACAACTTCAGCCATCAGACCGAAAATGGTCATTCCTATCCCCAGCAGAGCGGATATACAATTTCAGCCATCAGACCAAAATGGTCATCTCTTATCCCCTCAGAAGTTTCTCTCAAAGAATCGATCAAGAACTCGCTCACCAGGTTGATATCCTAAAACAGTCATTCCAGGGTCAAAGACCCGAACTACGGCTGGCTTGATTCCCATTTGGGATACGTAGGTAGCCTATCGCTAGGTTCATCCACTCGATCACTTGATCATCCTGTCAAATATGGAGCCTTACTCTTATCGACGACCCCACTTTCTTCGAAAGCGCCATCGCCGATGGGCTACTGTAAGTGCTCCAATTTGAGCTGTTAGTATTTTCGTTAGAAAATTAACGAAAGTTTTAACATTTCTAACATTTCTAACAATTCCTAACATTCCTAACAAAGTGAGGGTAGATTAGGGATTGCCATTTAAAGATAAACCATGGAAAAGAATCAAAAAAGCAAAAGAAATGGTCAAAAACCCGAAATAGAAGTGGCTGGAACATTTTCTGGTTGCTTAATTTGAATTTTATTCTTCCTGTCCAAAGCCTGGAGCAGAATTTAATGAACAGTGCACGCTTACACATGTGTCCGCGCGGATAGGAATGTAAATTCCAGTTGCCTATAAATTGAGGCCTTCAGTCACAGAAATAAAGAGGAAGAACACATTTTACAACTGCACCTTGGCGAAAAATAGGGAGAAAACAGTGGGAATTCACTTGAATTGCCACCATTTTCTCTTGAATCTTTCCCAAATCCCACTCACTCAAAACACTTTCAAATCACTCTCATACATACATTAACCCAAGCTCAAATCACCCCTTAGGAGGAGGATTAGAGAGAAAACATAGAGGACTTCATTGTTATCTACTTGTTTTCTCTTTGACCAACTCTAATCACAAACCCTAAACACATTCAAACCCTAAACACTTTCAAGCCTTGAATCCATTCAAACACAAAACACAAAGAAGATAGGTATAACCTCCTTCTCCTCACCCTAAAATTCTTTCATCCATGCATGCATTTTCAAACTCCAAAATGTAGTTTGTTCATCTTCTTGCCCTAGATCCAAGAGGATCACCATGGAAGTTCATCTCCATGGATGATCCTCTAAAAGGATCAACATTCCTTTCAAAGTGTTTTTACTTACTTGCAAACACATTTTCAAAACCCTAAAAATCATTTTCATACATCAAATCTTCATTTTCAAGGATAAAATTCCCCTTCCCAATCAAATGAAATGCTTAAGTCCTAATGTACCCCAAGGATAGCTTGATATAGTAGATCACCACTAAAATGTTTAGTGATCACTAATCAAAGATTAGGGAAATGGGGACAAGCATGGATGCCAACCCCCTTTAAAATCATGTTTTTCTTCAAGAGGAAGTTGCTGTCCAGTAGCCTTTCTCTAAGACCTCTGTCCATGGTCTAATTTTTTGTACATACAGAAACTTGGAATTTGGTGTTGACTACAAAACACTTTTTGTAGCCAACATCCATAAATTTCCATACATATTTTTACTTTATTTTTTTCGTGAGTAAAACTCCCTTTTTCAAATTTTCTTTCAAAGGTCAGTTCATCAGTCTCTGGAAGTCCAGATTTCATATCTGAGATTTCCAGAAGGTTTTGGTCCACCAAATCACCTCCAAATGGGAAAGTTCTTTTACAGAAACCTTATTTAAGGTGTTTTGAACAACTTTCATTCTCGGACTTTCCCCAGATTCTGATATTTTTAAGCCCTTAAACCCATTTTAAAATAAAGTGTCCACTGCCTTTTTCATTCTGGCAGAATTGGTTTTCAACTTCAAAAAATCTTTTGAGTCCCAAAACTCAACCCAAAAATCACACCAAAAATCATGGGATTTGTTCAAAGTCTAATAAAGAGTTCCCAATTTTTACTTTTCAGTTTCAACTTATTTTGGCCAAAACACACACAGACACACACACAAATGGTTTTTAAGCTTGGGAGACTCGTTTTACGAGGCATTCCGGGTGAACACTAACGTTCTTCCCGGCGTGTAACGTGACCTCCGAACCCAAATCTCTAATTTCGGGCATTTTTCAAAGTTTTGGCCCTTAAAACAAAAATGGCGTGGCGACTCCGTTTGATTTTCAAAAAAAAAAAAAATCGGGCATCATTACAGTATGCTTCGTCGCCGACCCCGAGGAGCCTGCTCTATTTGCCTTAGCCTGTTCGGCCATAGCCTTCACCGCATCCGACCCCCAATATTCGCAAAATTGAAGAAACACCCCCTCGGTCATCCAAGAAGGTGTCAAGGGCTGTTGTTTCGCCTCGAGCCGCTTAGTATAAAATTGTTTCTTCGTGTTACCTATAAAAATATGAATATCTCGTAAACATATAACGATGACATTATAAAATTAAAAGAGTATAATCATTGTTAATTAAACTAATTAAGGATAGATAAATATGTTACCAATATGATCCTTAAATAGCTTGTGAGCCATTTTATCGAAAACAAATCTAGCCGTCGCCTCGTCGATTTCCGGCGCCCAACAATATTTCCCCTACAACATATAATGATAACATTACAAAACTAAAAGAGTATAATCATTATTAATTATAACATTTTAATAACAAACTAACATTTAAGCATTAAATAAAAACCATTAACACATTACCTTAAACTCCTCCCACGCATCCTCCTTCTACCCCGGTGGCAATGATTTCCAGTTGGGTCAAAACTCTGTCATGAGCCGAGACCGCCAATACTGCCCGATCTTAGTCCCTGGGTAGGGTATCCACCTACAAACCTACCAAGTATATTTATACAATAACATTTTAACTTAAATAATGAATTATATATAAAACAAAAATGAACCAACTTATATCAAATTAATGAAGAGTCACTTACTGGTCATAAAGTGACGATATCCGGACAAATATCCTCCTCGTAATCGACAAAGCCAAAGTATGAGTATCGGCCCCAAAGGTGGAGCTAGTACTACTGCGTGTAGGGTCGACATCGGCATCATCAGTACTGGATCGGGACGGTTGCGTCCCAGTAATAGATGTGTAGATGGACCGTGTCTTCCTACCCTTTCTACTAGAACTCATATCTGTATTACAGTAAAAATATTAAAATATACAACTTTAACAATAGGAAACAATATATTCACAATACATATAAAACTTTAAAGTTCTAATAATCTAAAGCATTCACAATACATATAAAACTTTAAACTATTAATAATATAAAGCATTCACAATACATATAAAACTTTAAAATTCTAATAATCTAAAGCATTCACAATACATATAAAACTTTAAACTATTAATAATAATCTAAAGCATTCACAATACATATAAAACTTTAAAGTTCTAATAATCTAAAGCATTCACAATACATATAAAACTTTAAATTATTAATAATCTAAAGCATTCACAATACATATAAAACTTTAAAGTTCTAATAATCTAAAGCATTCACAATACATATAAAACTTTAATATATAAAGGTATTATTTCCCTTTACTTTACTTGTATTGACTTTACTGGTATTGTGATGTTTAGTTTTAACCTCTTATCACCTTTAATATATGAATAGTTTTTATAAATAAATTTTAGGAGACAATACCTTTTCCTAAATAAAGAGGATACCACATCAATAATATCACATTACATTCAATATTTGCTCAAGTAATTTTGCAAGTTACTTGTATGAGTGAAATTTAATCACAAAACATGCCAAATAGAAGTGCTACCAACAAGTACATTGCCCTGAAGCAACAGATTGACGTAAAATCCATTGCCACATATGTGAACTCATTTAACATCAAATTTCATGAAAAAAATAAAAACTCGGCTAATCAATGCATAATTAGTCTTTCAAACCGAAAATTCTTTGATACATATCCACTCGATCAAGTAGGAATTTACGCAATTTCTCATTCAGAAAATGGCCACACTTACGATAAAAGACTATTATTGAGTGAAGTACCAAAGAGGAAATTTAAGTTTCATCCCCAACACACATATAAACGCACAGTAAAACACACATCCATACATGGTTAACAATTTTGAACAATTGAAGAGGACCCAACCAGGCTTTTCCTTTACTCAACAAGTAAAATTCCTTCTGCTTACTCTATTCATTAAAGCAGTACTTTCTAGTTCTAAAAACAATCAAAGGTTAATCAGAGAGTAAAAGAACATAAAAATGGAAAATTGATGTAAAAAAAAAAAATTCTTTATCAGAAATAAAAGAATTATAATTTATTATAACAACATTTCCATTTTCTCGACACAAAAAAAAAACCAATTTTTGCAATCCGAAGGAATATCATGCTCAAACGCCAAACATTGCATATTTTAGCAAAAAAGAAATCTCCAGCTTCACTGATGAGTTCATAATGACATTCAATATCACAAAACAGATAGAACGAAAATTAAAAATATATTGAAAAACAATTTAACTACTCTCAAATTGGATTGAACTCAATCCTGAGGAATCTCAAATTGGATTCAGTACTGACCTTGTTCGGTGAGGGAAGAGAGAGAGAGAATTTCAGATTTAGGGAGACGGCGGCAGCTAACACGGCGGTGAGGTGACGGTGGCAGCTATCACGGCGGAGGCGGTAGAGTTGAGAGGGACAGCGGTAAGGCGACGGCGGTGGTCTGAGAGCTAGGGAAGGAAGAGAGAGCTCGTCGGTCGGGGAAGAGAGAGAAAGCGGGAAGAGAGAGAGTGTGTTTAGAGACTGTAATTATTTTAGGGCGTAAAATTTTTATTTATATTTTACCTCAGCGACGGAATATTCCGCCGCTGATAATCCGCCGCTAGAAATTACGTTCACATGGATCGATGAAGTGGCATGTACCACCGACGGAAATTTCCGCTGCTGGTTTAATTAACCTCAGGGACGGAAATTTCCGCCGCTGTAATTAATAAATATCATTAATAAATATCATTATTTTTGTTATATATAACATGAAAATTATTTTAAATTACTATCAAAAAAATAAATATGAGTCAATAAATATTATTTTTGAAAAAATAAATAAATCATAAATATTTATTAAATTTTATTTAATAAATATCATTATTTTTAATTATATAAAACATGAAAATTATTTTAAATTACTCTCAAAAAATAAATGAGTCAATAAATATTATTTTTGAAAAAAAAATAAATCATAAATATTAATTAATTTTAATTTAATAAATATCATTATTTTTATTTATATAAAACATGAAAATTATTTTAAATTACTGTCAAAAAAATAAGTATGAGTCAGTAAATATTATTTTTGAAAAAATAAATAAATCATAAATATTAATTAATTTTAATTTAATAAATATACCATATACCCTATACACTATACCCTAAATCCTAAATTCGAAATCCTAAACCCTATATCCTATACCTTATACCCTATACACTATACCCTATACACTATACCCTATATCCTATACACTATATCCTATACCCTATACCCTATATCCTATACCCTATACACTATACCATACCTATACCCTATACCCTATACACTATACCATATACCATATACCCTATACACTATACCCTATACCCTATACCCTGTACCCTATACCCTATACACTATACCCTATACACTATACCCTATACCTTATACCCTATACACTATACCCTATACCATATACCATATACCCTATACCCTATACCCTATACCCTATACACTATACCCTATACACTATACCCTATACACTATACCCTATATCCTATACACTATACCCTATACACTATACCCTATACCCTATACCCTATATCCTATACACTATATTCTATACATTATACCATATACAATATACCCTATATCCTATACCCTATACCCTATACCCTATACACTATACCCTTAGGATTTAGGGTTTAGGGGTTAGGGTTTAGGGGTTAGGGTTTAGAGGAATTAGGTTTATGGTTTAGGGGTTAGGGTTTAGGGTTTAGGGGTTAGGGTTTAGGGGTTCAGGGTTCAGGGTTCAGGGGTCAGGGTCTAGGGGTTAGGGTTTAGGGGTTAGGGTTTAGGGGTTAGGATTTAGGGTTCAGGGGTCAGGGTTTAGGGGTTAGGGTTTATGGGGAATTAGGTTTAGGGGTTAGGGGTTAGGGTATAGGGTATACAGTATATGGTATAACGTTTTCAGTTAGTTTTTTGAAATTTCAGTCAGTTTTTTAACGTTTCCAGTTAGTTTTTTAGAATTTCAGTCAGTTTTTTAACGTTTTTAGTTAGTTTTCTAACGTTTTCAGTTAGCTTTTCAAAATTTCAGTTAGTTTTTTGAAATTCCAGTCAATTTTCTAACGTTTCAGTTAAATATTTTAATGTTTTTCAGTTAGTTATTTTGTTAATTAGTTCTAAAAATAATTAGAAATTAAATTTTATAATCACCGACGGAATATTCAGTCGCTGATAAATTAAAAAAAAAAATTATCAGCGGCGAAAATATTCCGTCGGTGTTTAATTTAAAAAATAAAAAACATTTAATTTCACCGATGGAATATTTCCGCCGCTGATAAATTAAAAAAATTAATTTATCAGCGGCGAAAATATTCTGTCGGTGTAATATTTCAAAAAAAATAAAAAATATTTGATTTTCACTGATGGAATATTTCCGCCCCAGATAAATTAATTTTTTTTTAATTTATCAGCGGCGGAAATATTCCGTCGGTGTATTATAAAAAAAATATTTAATTTTCTCCTATGGAATAATTCCGTCGCTGATAAATAAAAAATAAAAAATATTAACTTTTCACCGGCGGAATAATTTTGTCGCTGATAAAGAACTAGCGACGGAATATTCCGTCGGTAAATTTTGCGCCAAAATAGTGGCGGTAATAAAACGAATATTCGAGGAATATTCGTTTTAGCGACGGAATATAGCGACGGAATTAAATTCCGTCAGTAAATTTGACGCCAAAATATTTCCGTCGTTAAAGCTTACTTTCCGTCGCTAAATAGCTACGAAATGAGTCCGTCGCTGTTGATTCCGTCGCTAAAACACCAATTTCTGGTAGTGGGAGGTGGTTGTAGATAGTGGTGGATGGAGTTACATTGAGATTGACAAACTAAATACATCATTGTGTTGTTAGGGGTGGTGTTAGCTACCAAGATAGGAACCTCTTTAAAGACAATTTTTTATTTCACTACTCATTGTAAGTGCTCCAATTTGAGTTGTTAGTATTTTCGTTAAAAAACTAACAAAACCCTAACATCCTTAACCTAAACCTTAACTTTTTTAACAAAACCTAACTTTTCTAACAAAGCAAGGGTAAGTTAGGGATTGCTATTTGGAGTTAAACAAGGTAAGGAATCTCACAAAGGGTAAAAATCCGAAAATAACAATCTGTAAATAACAGCTGGTTGAGTATTTAAAAAAAATATTCCTTTTGTCCAAAGCCTGGAGCAGCATTAAATGAACAGTGCACGCTGGCATTTGGATCCACGCGGACAGAAATGTAATCCGCGCGGATGGTTTTGTCACCCCTAGTGGCCTATAAATAGAGCCCCTCAGCCTCATTTTAACAACAACAATTCACTCACAGAAGCTATTCTCTGGTGAAAAACAGAGAGAAAATAGTGGGAATCCTTAGATTGCCACCATTTTCTTTTGAGTCTTTCCCAATCTCACTCCAAATACTCTCAAATCACTCTTAAACACACAAAGCTCAAGCTTAAAACACTACTAAAGAGGAAGATTAGGGAGAAAACATAGAAGACTTAAGTGTTATCTACTTGTTTTCTCTTTGATCAACTCCAATCAACACACACTAAACACACTTAAGTCTTGAGTCTATTCAAGCCAAACACAATATTAACAAGAAGATTGGGCTTAACCATCATTGGTAAACCCTTCTTCTTTAAAAACCCTAAAATACTCTTTAATTTTATGTCTTGATTTACATTTTTATCTTAATTTGTTTGTTTAAAGTTCTATTCACTTTCTTTGTTCTTAATTTACTTGTCTTAAGCTTAAATCTTTACTTCATTTTGTTGTTAGTTTGACCTAAGATGGTCATCTTTGGGGTTAAGTCCCCATGATGATCATCTTAGGGTTTAACTTTCTTTCCTCTTAGTTAATTTCTCTTCTTAAAAAACCTTTTTTTTAAACTCCCTCTCCCATTTTGCTCTAAACCTCCATTAATATCCCAAGGATGACTTGATATGATACAAAGCAATGAATCACCAATCAAGTCTAGGGATGAAAATGGGGTGGAAATAGATGCAAAACCCTTAAAATCACATTTTTCTTCAAGAATATGTTGTCTGTCCGAGAGCATTTTTCTGTGACCTCAGTCCATTTTCCTATTTTTTGGACACAGTAAAACTTGGAATTTGGTGTTGACTACAAAATACTTTTTATAGCCAACATCCATAGGATTCCAGACATATTTTTACTTTACTCCCTCCGTCCCACGTGAATGCAAACTTATTTCTATTTTGGTCCGTCCCACGTAAATGCAAACTTTTCAAAATGGAAACAAATTTATTATTTTATATTCACCCTACCCCACCCACTCATTCTCTCTCTTCATTTTCCATCATACAATTTATTCAACCAACCTACTATTAACTCCACTCATTCTCTCTCTTCATTTCCTACCACACATTTTCATTATCTTAATAATATTTCTTAGTTATTGTGCCCAAGAAAATGGTTTACATTCACATGGGACGGAGGGAGTATTTTTTACGTGAGTCTAACTGCCTTTTCCAAATTATTTTCCAAAGGTCAGTTTGGCAGTCTCTGAAAATCCAGATTTCACATCTGTGATTTCCGGAGGGTTTTGGTCCATCAAATCATCTCCAATTATAAAAATATTTTGCAGTAACCTTATTTAAGATGTTTTGAACAACTTTCATTCTCTGACTTTCCCCAGATTTTGAATTTTTAAAACTCTTAAATCCATTTTAAAATCAAGTGTCCACTGTCTTTTTCATTCTGACAGAATTGACTTTCAACTTCAAGGCGTCTTTTGAGTACCAAAACTCAACCCTAAAATCATACCAAAAATCATGGGACTTGTTTAATGTCTTACAAAGAATTCTCAATTTTTAGTTTTCTCAGTTTGCATTTATTTTAACCAAAGAAATACACACACACACACACAAATGGTTTTAAATTAGGAAGACTCGTTTTACGAGGCATTCCGGGTGAACTCTAACGTTCTTCCCGGAGTGTAACATGACCTCCGAACTCAAATCTCTCATATTTGGGAATTTTTCAAAGTTTTGGCCCTTAAAACTAAAAACGGCGTGGCGACTCCGTTTTATTTGATTTTTCAAAATTGAAAATCGCGGTGGCACATCATCACACTCACACACACACTCTCATACACACACACAGAGAGAAGTGCCTAAAAAAATCCTAGGGAGAGAAAGCCTTTCCTCTAACTTCTGGGGGGGGGGATCGAACCCATGACCTCCAGGTTGAAAGCCATGAGCTCTGGCCACCAGGTCAAAGCCTGATGGTTCTCTTTAAAGACAATTTGCTCCTATGCATCTTGGCAAATTATAATTTGATAAACTGAGTTTTACATACAGTTACAATACCCAAGCTAAGTTTTAAAAAGTGCCAATTTGATTTCTAAGTTTGTCATTTTGTTGCAATCTGGTGTAAAAACTAACAAATCGTTAAATTTTATACGAAATTGAACATAAGTACACGACACGTGATTTTTAAGGGGCGCTTTTTTCATTTCGCAGGAAAATAGATTATACAAAATTAATTATAAATACCCATTTTCGTCTACCTTCATCTCCCCCAAATCCCACCCTATGGCCACCTTCCCCATCCCACCTCACCTCCGACCCCCTCCCTCTCTCTTCAACACCCACCGCCCCCACCCCTTCACTCTTCCGCACCATTTCCCCTGCCCACCCACATATTTACATCTTCCCAGATCTGGCAGCGACATAAGGGCACAGTTTTCTCTCAATTAAGTGTAACCCCTCCTCTTCTTCTCCGACACTTTTTCAATTTCTACCCAGTGAGCCACCCTTCCAAACCCCACCTTCATAGCCATCCTTCCACCTCCCCACCTCCGCTTCTCTCTACATCACCTTTTTCCTCAAATCGTCTACTTTCTTGTTGTTACCTCTCTCTCTGGTTATTTTCATCCCACTGCTACCCTACTCCAACCACCGCCCTAACGCTGCTCCCACTTCAATTGTCATTGCCGCCATCTCCCTCTCCTTTCGATTCTCATCTTCGGTCAGTTGAATAAAATCTCAAATTGGGTGAAAACAGAATGGATAATTGAATCGACTGGTAGGTGCTTGAATTTTTGATTTGTTTCAATTCAGTTGAATTAGAGCCCTAGATATTTTGAAATCGAGTAGTAATTTTTGTCATTGTGTTTGATCAGTGATTGCTTGGAGGTTAATTGTGAAGGTGTGTGTTAACTGTTGATGGTGTTAATGGTAATAGTAATAGTAAAACTGAAAAGAAAAATTGAGTAAGCACTGCGTTGGTATACATTGTTGAACAAATTTGTAACTCAGTATTGCCTGCACAGCAAAACATCACCGAGCTCGCTTATTTCTCGTCCATTGTTGAACGTGTAACCTTCTTTAGTAGAAATGGTATTCGTTTCAAGTAATCTGTGTTTATACGATTTAGTAAAACATTGCATAAATAATAAATAATAATAATAATAATAATAATAATAATAATAATAATAATAACAATAATAATAATAATAATAATAATAATAATAATAATAATAATAATAATAATTGAACAGTATAAACCGAGATACGAACATGGGCTTGCTCGAGTTGGGCCCAAATGGATTGGGCCATAAACATAATCCAATACACAAGTGTTAGGGCTGAGGAACATCTTCCTCGTAGGCCGAGGAGCATTCACCTCGGCCTTATATCTTCATACTTGGTCCATCGTACTCCGAGATATCCCAAAGTGACGAGGAGAGAAAAGTTCTTACCTCGGCATATCCTCAAGTGACGAGGAGACAGAATCATTCACCCTGGCATATTCACATGCCAGCCAATCATAAAATGACGAGGAGGCAGAATCATGCATCTCGGCTTATATACGAATGCCGAGATAAAACACTCTTGCTCCTCGGCATTCTGGCTAGCAGATTACACAGTCCTTATCAAACAAGGATTCTACAGTCGTGATCCAATCAGGATTACAATTACCAAACCCAATTCAAGTCAAACAATGACTCCTTAACAGATATAATTCTCTTAGGATTATATCTTATCTCTTTACAAGTTCACTTCAACATGGATTCTATCAATCCATCCCTATAAATACAAGCTCTATGGCACATTATTTGGTAGGTTACTTTTTACAATACAAAAACTCTGTCAATTTAGTTTCTCACATACAAACCGTGAACTTACTCTCACACCGGAGGGCCTTTAGCCGGACTCGCCCCGGCTTAGTTTACGTGTTTTCTCTTATTTTCAGGCCTTGCAATCTCCGGATCATCCGAACTCTTGGATTTGAGCTGATTTGACGATTTTGGCATCATCAATTGGTTCCATTGCCGGGAAGTCGATTCAAACACCCTTTGTTTGGCCTGGAAAAATCTCGCTGAAAGCCTGTTGATCGCCGGAAATTTTCTAGTTTTGAACGGAAATTTCTGGTCCGTTTTAGCTCTGTTTTTGATTCGGCCGGAATCTGCAAATTTCAGCCGGAATTCGCCCAGATTTGGTTGAAATCGTTTTAGCGTGGAATTCTGCCCCAATTTTAGCCGGAAAATTTGGTGTAGGAAAAATCGCAATTGGCAGTTTGTTTGTGGTCAAAATTTGCCCTAATTTTGGCCAGAAATTTGGATATATTGGAAATTCTCGCTTTTGGTAAAATCGCTATCGCAATTGTTGATTCGCAATGGACGGACAATTTACGAGTGTTACGGCTGAGGAACAAACCCAAGTGAATGGGGTTAACCCAGGTGTCGAGGAGCTACCTCCTCCTCCTCCTCCTCCTCTACCTCAGCCAGACGGCCCTCCTCCCCTCGCCATGACTCTTCGTTCCAAGGGTCAGGCGAATGCCGAGGGAGAGGGTGCTGACCTTCCTCGTCCTACTCGTCCTCGTGGGAAGCAGGTGGGAAGGAAGAAGACAAAGAATGCCGACGCCGGTCAAGCGGGAGGAACTCAACCCGTTGACCGACGCTCTTTGCTACATAAACAAATGGAGACATTGCAAAGGATGTATGAGACACAGGCTGCTCTTTTGCATTTGGACCCAGACCATTCCATGGCTGAATTCATGCTGCCGTCTATGGGCAACCCTCTTGGAAGGGAGCAAGGTGAGCGACAAGGTCCTCCCCTCGATCCTCCCTTGCCATCTAAACAGGCCCTCCGAGATTCCCCTCGTCCTCGGTATGACAATAAGAAGAAGGACCAGGTAGTTGACCTGAGAAGCCAATTAACTCCCAGGGAAGAGGAAGTGAACTCACGGGACCTGAGAACGAGACTTAGTCTAACCAAGCGAATGTCACCCCCTCGTCTCGTCATGGCTCCTCGTCGTCCCGGATCACCTCGTCCTCGATGATCTCGTCATGATTCTCCTCGACCACGTCGACCTCGCCCAGATTCTCCTCGTCCTCGTGCTCGTGAATTTGCCAGGCTGAGGACACCCGAACCGTACCGAATGATACTTGGTGGCCAAGAGTTGGAACCAAGACGCGACAAGGTACCATCCAAACGTGACAGCCACCGACACGACGTGGAACACAGTAGGGTAAATGGTCGCCCCAAGGATAAATCAACCCGTAGCTCCCAACGAAGCACCCGCTCAAGCAGTGACAAAGGAGTGGAAACAAAATAATGGTAGCTATTGAAACAAAGGCTCGATTACATGGAGATGGGAAAGAAATTTGATGATGATGACTTTGACTGGGCAACTCGTCCGTTCTCCTTGAGGATAACAGCTGCACCACCTAATCCTCACCTTAAGGTCCCGAATTTTGAAAAATACAACGAAACCACTGACGCAAAAGACCATGTGCAAAGTTTTGAACAAACCATGAACCTCCTCACCGTAGCTGATGACATGCTTTGCAAAGCTTTCGCGAGCACCTTCTCCGGAACAGCCTTGACCTGGTTCCGTGAACTGAAAAAAGGTTGCATCGATAGTTGGAGAGGCATGAGGAGAATGTTTCTGAACCACTTTGCCATGGCTGGTAGGAGAAAGATGAGATTGACCGACCTTGCCAATATCAAGCAAGGAAAGGGAGAGACCACCCTCAGTTACTACAACCGGTTCCGAAAAATGGCAGACCAGGTTGAAGAAAGCCTCACTGACAGGGAGGTCATTGTTTGTTTCAACTCTGGATTGAAATCTGGTCCACTCATCTATGAACTCTCTGCCCGGGAACCTAAGTTCAAGTCCGAATTGTACCATGTGGCATACGCCATTGCTATGGCCGAGGACAATAGCAAGAAAAGGGGATCCAATAAGGCGGAACCAGAGGCGACGAGTACTCGTCAGAATGACAATGGGAATGGAAAGGGATCTAAGGGGAAGAACAGGACAAGAGGCACAGAGAAACCTGAGGTGTTCACCCCCCTAACCAAACCCATCTCGAAAATCATGCAGTTAGTAAATCTTCCACCTCCTCGCCCGCTGAGTGACAAACCAAAGTACCCTCGTGACACTTCCAAATACTGTGATTTCCATAAGGATAACGGGCACACCACTGATGGCTGTTGGGCCCTCAAGAAAATAATCCAACGATGGGTCGACGAGGGGAAGCTAGATCGTTATGTCATGAAGAAAGATAATAAGCGAAAGCGGAAGGAAAAGGAAAGCGAAGATGACGACAAGAGTGAAGACGGAGAGCGTAGGCTTCCTAGAGCCAAATTGCATGTGATCCGTGAAGAAGTGACTTCTACCAGAAAGCTAAGGGACCAGATCCATGAACTAAGCAAAGTGTACCACGTGCCTGCTTGGATTCATAAGGCGAAAGAGGTCATCAGTTTTTCTCCCAACGAACTGGCAGGAAGCCGTGTTGCCCGTGAACAACCCTTGGTGATAAAGGGTCGGATCTATAATGTGGAATCGGAAAGATTACTTGTAGAAACCGGGGCCTCCCATGACATCCTGTACTATTCCGCTTTCCAACAAATGGGATTGAAAGACACTATGTTGGAACCATATAATGGTAGACTGGAAGGATTCACCAACCATAAGGTTGGATCTAAGGGAACTGTGGAACTGGAAATTGAAGTCGGTGAACATCCCTTCCGAGCCAAGGCTACTGTCAATTTTGTAGTCATGGACTTGACTAGTGATTATCATGCAATCATAGGCATTTCAAGCCAAGCTAAACTTGGGATGGTGGCCTTCCTTCCTCATCAACGAGTTAAATTTCCCACCCGTGCTGGAATTGGATGTGTGAGGGCAACCCCCAAAGACTTCTTGGAACATGTCGTAAAAAGCAGAAAGAAATCTAAAAGTGTGGAGATAGATACCCCCGAGGAAAACATCAAGATCTCCAAGTCCCAGAAAACCACAGAAACTAG
Source organism: Adenophora triphylla var. japonica (assembly GCA_022495995.1). Classification (NCBI taxonomy): domain Eukaryota; kingdom Viridiplantae; phylum Streptophyta; class Magnoliopsida; order Asterales; family Campanulaceae; genus Adenophora; species Adenophora triphylla. The sequence continues at coordinate 80,718 of JAFEMH010006583.1, forward strand.
CTCCAGAATGAGCTATATCCGTGAGGTACTTGATAATGAGGAAGAGCCTATGGTCCGATAATGAGGAAGAGCCTATGGTCCTAGAAATTGCAGATGACCAAGGCACAATTTCACCTGTATCTGAGGAAGTACCTATGGTCCAAGAAATTGCAGATGACTAAGGTATTGTTCCGTCCGTCTCCGAAGAAGACCCCATCCTTGTCAACGGCCAGAACTCGGGGGCAAACCATGACTTGGGGAAGGTCGATCTTCCTGACGTTGATAAACTTATGGAGGAAGAAGGCCTCAATGTGAACGACAACGAAGGGAGGAGAATTAGAGAAATTATTATCGAGTCTCTGGAATTTCGAGACGGTCCTGAAATGAAGTCTGTAGATGAGCTGGAAGAGGTAGTCATCAATCCTGACTATCAGGAACAAAAAGTCAAACTCGGGGGCCAGCTATCTCCAGAAGAGAAAGAAAGAATCATCTCCCTCTTGAAAAACAGTCTCGACGTCTTTGCTTGGAGAGTCGAAGACATGAGAGGGATCAACGAAGAAGTAGCCCTCCACCGCCTGGAAGTTGATCCTTCGGCGAAAACTATCTCCCAGACAAGGAGAAACTTTGCGAGGGACAAGGAGGAAGCTATTAAAGAAGAGGTGCAGAAATTACTTAGCGCCGGAATTATACGTGAAGTTAAGTACCCCGTTTGGTTGGCTAATGTAGTAATGGTGAAGAAGCAAAATAGGAAGTGACATATGTGTATAGACTTCACTGATTTGAACAAGGCTTGCCCCAAGGATAGCTATCCTCTCCCCAGAATTGACAAGTTGGTTGACTCCATTACTGGACATCGAACTCTCAGCTTCCTAGATGCCTATTCAGGCTATCATCAGATAAAAATGGCGGAAGAGGACATCGAGAAGACGGCCTTCCAAACACCTGGGGGAAATTACTGTTACGTCATGATGCCTTTTGGACTCAAAAATGCCGGTGCTACATACCAACGGATGGTGAACAAGGTATTTGAAACACAAATAGGTCGCAACATGGAAGCCTATATCGATGACATGGTCATAAAGACCAAGGAGGGTAGTCACGTTCCTGACCTGGAAGAGACAATTAACAACCTCCGAGCCAACAACATGAAGTTAAACCCAAGTAAGTGTGTGTTCGGGGTAACACCTGGAAAGTTCTTGGGCTTCATGGTATCACAAAGGGGAATTGAGGCAAACCCCGAAAAAATCAAGGCACTCATTGACATGAAGGAACCTACCACTATCAAGGAGGTTCAAAGATTAAATGAAAGAATAGCAGCACTTGGAAGATTCATTGCCAAATCTGTCGAAAAGTCACTACCTTTCTTTAAGGTATTGAAGGGTACCAAGAGCTTCTCCTGGACTCCCGAATGCTCTGAAGCGTTCCTCCGATTGAAGGAGTACTTGGGTTCCCCTCCCATGCTCAGCAGTCCGACTACCGGTGAGATGCTGTATGTCTTCCTAGCTGCCACTGATCATACTGTCGCAGCTGTCCTAGTTCGGAATTACGAAGGAATTCAGAAGCCCGTCTACTATGTCTCTAAGGCACTATCTGACGTGAAAAGCAGATACTTTAATGTGGAGAAGATAGCGTACGCGCTAGTCATTGCCTCAAGGAAACTGTGTGCTTATTTTTCTGCAAATCCTATCACCGTGTTGTAAGTACCCAAATCTGGCTCATGCCTTCTGTAAGTGCTCCAATTTGAGCTTGTTAGAATTTTCGTTAGAAAATTAACGAAAGTTATAAGATTTCTAACAATTCCTAACTATCCTAACATTTCTAACAAAGTGAGGGTAAAATGGGCATTGTTATTTAAGGTTAAACCTTAAAAAGAATCTTAAAAAGAAAAACAAAAGGAATAAAACCACAAATAGCAATGGCTGGAGACACAAAACTGGCTGTTAATTTGAAATTTCAAAAAGATTATTCCTCTTGTCCAAAGCTGAAGCTGCATTTAATGAACAGTGCACGCTGAGGGGATCCATCCGCGCGGACATGTTTGTAATTTCCAGAGGGCTATAAATTGAGCCCTCCAGTCACAAAAATAAGAAGAAAGAACACATTTTGCACCGAACCTCTGGCGAAATATAGAGAGAAAACAGTGAGAATTCACTTGAATTGTCACCATTTTCTCTCCAATCTTTCCCAACTCATACTCATCCACTCACTCTCATATTAAAGCCCTAAACACTCATACACTCAAGCCAAACACTCAAGAACACAAGGAAGATTGGTAAACCCTCCTCTTCCTAACCCTAAATCTCATCCATGCATGCATCTTCAAACTACAAAATGTAGTTCTTTCATCTTCTTGCTCTAGATCTAAGAAGATCACCATGGAAGACCATCTCCATGGATGATCTTCTACAAAGATCAAAATTATTTTTAAGCTTTCTTACTTTCTTGCAAAGAAAACTCATTTTCAAAACCCTAAAAACCATTTTCAAGCATAAAATCTTGATTTCAAAGGATAAAATTCCCCTTCCCAAGCAAATGAAGTGCTTAGTCCTAATGTACCCCAAGGATGGTTTGGTATAGTTGATTCACCACTAAAATGTCTAGTGATCACTAACCAAAACCTAGGGAAATGGGGACAAGCATGGATGCAAAACCCCCCTTAAAATCATATTTTCTTTCTTGAGAAGTTGCTGTCCAGTAGCAATTTTCTCAGACCTCAGTCCATGGTCTAATTTTTTGGACACAGATGAACTTGGAATTTGGTGTTGACTACAAAACACTTTTTGTATCCAACATCCAGAGATTTCCAGACATATTTTTACTTTATTTTTTGGGTGAGTAAAACTCCTCTTTTCAAATTTTCTTTCAGAGGCTAGTTCATCAGCTTCTGGGAATCCAGATCTCATATCTGAGGTTTCCATAAGGTTTTGACCCCTCAAATCTTCTCCAAAATGGAAAATTCTTTCGTACAAACCTTATTTAAGGTGTCTAGAACAACTTTCATTCTCTGAGTTTATCCAGATTATGAAGTTTTAAGACCCTTGAATACATTTCAAAATCAAAGATCCACTGCCTTTTTCATTCTGGCAGAAATGGCTCTCAACTTCAAAAGGTCTTTTGAGTACCAAATCTCAATCCAAAAATCTTCCAAAAAATCATGGGATCAGTTTAAAGTCTTAAAAAGATATCCCAATTTTTACTTTTCTGAGTTTCAACTTATTTTGGCCAAAACACACACACACACATACACACACACACAAATGATTTTCAGCTTGGAAGACTCGTTTTACGAGGCGCGTCGGGTGCACACTAACGTCCTTCCCGACGCGTAACATGACCTCCGAACCTAAATCTCTGATCTCGGGCTTTTTTCAAAGTTTTGGCCTTCAAAATTAAAATGGCGTGGCGACTCCGTTTTCGTTGATTTTTTCAAACACAAAAATGGGAAAATTTTCGGATACACACATTCATCACAGTGGCGACTCTGCTGGGGACTAAGCTTTTTTTTTAAAAAAAAATGGTATTTGGTATATTGGTGGAAACCACTAAATTTCCCGTTATCGCCTCCTAACACGAGTCGGGGATAAATTGTGGTCTAACAATCCCACGTACCGGTATCACCGTTTTCAAAAAAAGCTTTTGAGGGTCAAGCTTCCGTCCGGCTTTGAAAATCATTTTTGTGTGTGTGTTGATTTTTGCACGCTTTCATGTTGTTTTGGCCGCCTCGGAGAAAGTCAAAATTTGGACTGTCGGAATAATGTCCCTAACTGTCGGAATTTCCGTGCTTACGTGCTTATGGGCTCATCAAAAAAAATCAAAAAAAAAAAGGGATTTTAAAAAAAAAAAAGAAAATTTCCAAAAAAAAATCATGCATCATATTTTTAAGACACATAAAAAAAAAATCTCTATTTTACTCGTAAAAAGAATATAGATCGCTTGCACACTACGCGCACGTGACCGTACACCGCACACTACGCCCTTAACCCGGGGAAATCCTTGTCGCGGTCCGTTTGGTCTTATTACGCCTCTCGGATGAGCACAGACTACCCAAACATCCCATGGAGCCTCGTGTCGACCATGCACTTGTCCGTGACACACTTTGTCCGAGACCCGGTTGGTTTTTTAGTCTCGGGTCTCGTGTCATGCCCCGTCCGTGTATAGACCTTTCCTTTCAAGCCTTTGTCGGCATACCGACTCAATATCTTTCGGGTCCCTAATCGCCGAAGTTCTCGCCGGTTTTCCGCCGCAGACTTTGACCAAGATATTGACCGGCGCCTTGACTTCGACTGATCGGCACAAATTATACACCGACTCCCAAAGATTGACACCGAGTCATCAAGGATTAATGAATATTCCATGCCTAATTACGGCTTAACCGACGACAAGTCAAGATCAATCGTGGACGCTTATCACCCAAATCATGCCGACTTTTCGTCGGGCCTTCGGACATGATCTTGACTTTCGACGTCGCCTTGTCCGTAATTTACATCGAATGCTCGTTAAGACTCGATTACCCGCCGACTTTTAGGATCGTTTTCTTTCGGTCGGTGGGACCCGCTGCCCTATAGGACCCTCGCCCGGGCCGCCCACCCCGGGAGGTCGAAATACATGGAATACGAGGGGCTTATAGACGTAGTGACGGGGCCCACCGATCCAGAATCGTAGTAGTTTGCGAAAAGAAGAGCAATCTTTTCCAACCGATTAGGTTAATAAAACATGTTTTAAGTAAACGTGAACAAATAATCGCATGTTGCATGAGCCTAAAGCCCAAACACCTACCCTCCTTCCATTCCTGCACATCCGAACCTTCATGTTCTTTCCGCAGCCTCCGCACAAAGCTTGGTTTCGGCACCGGTCACCGTTTGATCACTGGGAAGAGTCAAGCGCATCGTCGCCTTCACCATTTGTTCCGACTCCGGTTTCGTAATGTCCGCATCAGCCCGGTAATGATGGGGATAACATCACTCCGCCTCCCGGACCCTCGACAGAGCAACAAAGTGGAATCGCTTAGCGTACGTATGAGGTTACGACAGAAGCACAGCCTAAACAAACCTTATGGAGGCTATTAAGAGTCACGGTCCGGCCGCCACCAATCCAGTATGGCACCTTCACCGTGGAAGAAGACGAGGATGCCAACCCCACTCTCGCCGCCCGACTACACCAGGATGCCGCCACCCACCTCCTATGGTGCCACTACCGTAACCCATGCTCCTCGATTTTCGGGTCAGCCAGCTCCCCCAACCACGTACCACCGGATCCATGCAGCCTCGACGGCACAAATCAGGTGGGGGCAAAATCGCACGGAATGTCTTCTCATGGTTGGGGCTATCTCGGAATGCCACGGCTAATCGGGATCCCGCCTCGCCGGAACCGATCAATCCGACCTTCACAAAGAATGCCTACAGCTTCGGAATGCCGCCACAACTTGGTTCTCGGGGCCACGCCAGAGCCCCTCCTCGTAACGACTAGTTCACCAAGCTCCTCACACAAATCCATTCCTCACTCAACTTCTATGGGTTACCAAGCCTCCATCCCTGTCATCCGAATCACCAGACCGCAGACTCCCGGGTTACACACCTTCACCACAAGCAGCCATGCAATTCAACAATCCGGGACGGCGGCCCGCACTCAAGCCTACTTACGGGCCCCACTCTGGAAATCCAAGTTATCCGGCTACATCGGGCTGCCCCCACCTACTTTGCCAGCTGAAAATCAACAAAGAAGCCGCAAGGTTCTACCCTTTTGCTCAGGCTCCTACTCGTGCTCCCTGTGGTAACTCACCCCCAGACGGTTTTCACCTACGCCCCCGGATCGGCCGTTCCCTCCACCCGCCCGCTCCGTGGTAGCTCCTCTCTCTAGCTCAGCCACTAGCTTGAATGCCATGGTTCCGCCACAAGACCCTCATCCGGCCCGGTTCATGGAACAACACAAGGAAATGAAAGCGCAAATCGCCGAACCGACCGCCAAGAAGTTCGCTCTTCCGGCCTACTGCACCCGACTCCATTGTTCCTCTCGCCCCACAAATTTGTGATGCCTAATCTGGATCTCTTTGATGGGACCGCATGTCCGAAAACCCATTTGGACACGTATACCCCGGCAATGAAAGCCAAAGGATGTACCAATCAGCTATGGCCGACTATTTTAGTCTATCCTTGAAGTCCAAGTGCCTTAAAGTGGTTCTTCCGTTTGAAACCCGAAGCCGTGGCTACATGGGACCAGATTACCAATGCCTTCACGTAAAAATATAAGGCCAACTTGGAATGGGAAACAAATAGGGTTGACCTACAAACAACAAAGCGTCCCCGATGAGAATGTTGGGGACTTCTACAAGCGGTGGAATCGAAACTCAGTGAAATGGCCATCCCTCCTTCCGAAGAGGAACAACTGGACATCTTCCACCTATGCTTGAAACCACATCCGAGAGCCTCCTCGCTCACTTCCCATACTGCACTTACGGGCCATGGTTAACTCTCGCAGCCTAAGTTTGAAAAGGCCTACAACCGCAACCTGGCCGCCGCACTCGCCTACGTATATCGGGCTCCTCCCCGCAAACACCGCCCTCGGCTCCCGCTAAAGGCAAAGAGATGATTAACTATGCGGGACAGAATGTAATAACACGACTCCTTTTGCTCCCAGAAACCAAATGAGCCCAAACCGCGGGTCATAAATCTCGAAAACTTTGGAATGCCCCCGAATGACATCTTTAGGGACTGGTGAAAGAAGGCTTCTTTGCGGCCTTTGGAAAATTTCCAACCCAAATCCGAATGCTCCCGTGGATACTACAAAGTATTGTGCCTTTCATCAAGCTCACGGACATCCGACCGACAACCGCTTCACTCGAAAAAGGCAATCCAGGGCTAATAGAGCAAGGAAAGTTGGAAGGCCCCGAGAGGGCCTAACACAGCCAAAATCCGCTGCCAAGGAACCATAATCGTGTGAATATGATTGAATGCGGAGAATCTTCACACGCCCATGAAGATGCCGATGAAGGTCCCCAAATACCCGTGGCCAACCTCGTCGAAGGATCCCGACTTCGGATTCCCCTCACCTCGAGGATATCGAACGAATCAACCCATCTTGGTCTCATGTCGTAGACTCCTTGCAAGAATACGAGGCCCGCTATTTCTCAGATAAAGGGAAACCCGATACCGAAGAACTGGGGCTGTTCCGCTCAGAACATGAGAGGACCATTTACACAAGATGGTTAGAACAATCGAGAAGAATCGAACAAGAAAGCTTCCGGCGGGCGCCTGTACTGGGGCTTATCAGCAAAGAGGCCGAAGAGCATCTGGAGTTAGTGCACTTCTGCAAATTGGCTTTGGGAGAGCCCGAATATGATCCCGAGAATAGTGAAGAATCGGAAGAGGAGGATTCCTTCTATATCCTACCTGGTGTCAAATACGTGCCACCCCCTCTCACTCTTCCCCCGCAATTTCTGGGAGGAGAAGCTAAGTCACAATTGCCACTTCCGGGAATGGGAACATATGACAATTTTTGCGGCTGCACGCACCCATATTCCCCCAACGGGTTTGATCGGCGTTCCCTCTCCGCCGAAATCCCGGTAGTATGGGAAGAAGATTCTGGTGACAGCGATGATGATGATGATGACGAGAGTGAAGAGTCAACTGAGGCCCCAGATCCGGAAACAATTTGGAACAATCATGCCAGAAATGAGCCCATGGGAGCCAGGCACAATGGCTGGTTATCAGCAAGCGACGAAGAAGAAACTTCGGAAGACGAATATGAGACCGAGGACATGAAAGCCATGAAATTTCCTGGGGCTGAGTATGTGGAGGTCATAGAATTCAACACTGCCTACCATGCTTTGGGGAAAGGATTCTCAGACATCCGATCCAAGCGGATAGTTGAAGATTTGCTAGAAAGAGGGAGACTGACTCCCATTCTCCCAAATGAGAGAATAACCCTGGTCAGATCAAATCCGCCCGAAAGCAAGGTAACGATCCTTATCAGGGTTACCCAAGAAGAGGTCACCTTCCCCGAATGTATGTCAGCTTTCAGAGAAGTCCTAGAAACCGGCATGATACCGGATGCGCCTCCAAAACAAAGTGCTATAATCATCTCCAACTCGAATATTACGTAAAGGAACCGTAATGGCCGCACTATACCGGGATGAAATCGAAAAGCCGCCGAGTCCCGACAATAGCGACTCTTGTTGCATGATAACAATGAGCAAGGCCGGCCATAAGAGTGAATCGAGGACGCCCTAGCTCGTGGGCCATCCAAGGGGCAACAACACAACCCCAAACCCAAAAGCCTGTGACTTGGGAAGCGCTTATAAGGGCCGCCCAGAAGGAGCCGCATACACCCCTCACTGTCACTAGACTCCGTCGTAACCAATGGCCAATAGCCAAAAGGGCTCCCCCATTGACCCTAGCAAAGATTGAAGAAATCCAACCAAGAGACGATCGATGAGGAAGTTAATCTGTTGACCCGCTCCGGCGCATCTTCCAAGGAAATCCCAGGCGTATAAGAAGGCCACGTATCAAACACCAAAAGAAGATCGCCGCCCCTATGCTAAGACAAACAAACTCTGCACTCGAAAAGAGGATCCCGTGCTCACCGCTTGAAGCAAACACAGCCAACATTTCCTCTCGGTCTCTACTCACTTCGTCTTATCCCCATAAGCCGAAGCCGGAAGAAAGCCCGGCTCGCACTCTCGTGCCTATTGATGCTACTCCCGATGATGTGGTACATGATTGGAAACATCCACTACGGGAACATAATCACTTTCACGTATCTCGACCTCCCTCAATTTGGGGCTGATCATAATGAGCCTCTCTTCATCACAGCCCACTGGATGAACGACGCTCCTCGGGTCCCGGTGGACAATGGGTCCGGAATGAACATTCTTCCGGCAAAGATCATGAGCTTGCTTGATATCAAGACTACGTACTTGAAGCCTTCTTCTCTCACAAATAAAGCTTACGACTCAACATCCCGAGCAGCCCCTGAGTTGCTACTTTAGACCTCTCGGTTTGGACCGAAATTGATACTGTGGAATTCCAGGTTATCGACATCCCGATTACTTTCAATGCCCCGCCGGGAAGACCTTGGCTCCATCAAGTCAAAGGGGTCGCCTCAAGCCTCCACCAAAGTGTGTGAAATTCGCCTCGAATGGGGATCCGACGACCATTTACTGAGATTTAGTCACTTTAGAGGGCACAGATACGGGCGGAATACCTATTCTCGAAATCAAACATGACGAGGAAGGTCACATGCTAACGGGCTTCACTGGCCGAGCCTCCCAAGGCCCAAGTGTGCAACATAGATCTGACGGTCACTGATAAAATCCCTCCGGCCTTGAAAATGATGAGAAAAATGAGCTATCTACCCGGCCTCTGGCCTGGGAAGCACCAACAAGGAACTCACAAACTCATCGAGGTGAAAGGACAGAATACTCGCCACGGCCGGGATATGAGGCCTCCCCAATGACACTACAAAGGGAAAAAGATTTGAAGCCGCCACAGAAAGGTCCCGCCGACAACCCTAAATCTCTCCCCTTCACCCTAATTTAGCCGACTACTTTGTAAAGGGTCCCACACAACCAGGAAACATCACAGAGCCCACTCCTACGGCAGGATGGCTAAAACTACAGGATAGCCTCAACAAGTTTAGAGGAACCAAGGCTAACCCGGTCCGTAGAATGTTCCCGGACCTAACCAAGATACCTGGGGCTACCACTACCATGAAGAGTGAGTATACCTTCGCAGGCGTGCTCGACTCCGGTGGAACAGCTCGAGAAGCTCACAACCACTATTCCTACTGCCCAGAAGATCCGAAACCCGAGTTCGAATTGACAGTGCCAAAAGCTAAGGCCACGGAATTTCCCTCGATGATTGGGATGGTCCGGGTTATGCAAAGAATTGTTAGAAGAAGAAGTCCAGTGCCGACCTGATTGATCTCGGCTCGGTCCAAGAGATGATAGCAAAGCAATTGAGAAAGGAAAACAAAACAAAGACAGCTTCCCGAGTCATGAGGCCACCAACAGCGATGCCGCTAAAGAATTGGGAAAACCTCTCAGACCGCCCGCCACCAAGGAGGAAATGATCACCAAGCTTGGATTGGTCCCCGTCCCTTTGTGTCAATCTAGGACAAGTCCTCCCAGTCTCTCTCTGTTAAGATCGAGTCTCTAGAGTCGTCCGATGGCCTTACGCCCGAAGACTACGAGTCCGTAGCAAGCACCGTATCCCCTTTCGTTTTCAATGAAATGACGAACCTTTCGAGTATCCCTTGATTGCCACTTTAACTAATGATGAATTAATTAATAAAATTTTTTTTAATAATTCATTAGATAAAGAAGCGTACACATTAAACAAAAAAAAAAATCAAACAACAAAAAAAATCTTTAAGCAGGTTGTCCGGAAAGAGGAAAATCGAGCCCAAGCTGCCGAAGAGATTTTGACGAGTGTGAATTTGGGAACTACGGAAGAGCCTAAAGAAACGCAGATTGGCGATCTCTTCGAAAGAATCGAAAAGGATGCTCTGCAAAGTCCTACAAAATCCTCAATTCAAGGAAAGTAGCCCTCTTCATCAAAGAAAACATCATGTGCAGATACGGGTTGCCAGCCGAAATCATCTCAGATAATGGATCCCACTTCAAAGGGGAATGTGAAAAATTGCTGGCAGAATTCCGAATAACCCGTCATAAGTCATCTCCCTACAGGCCCCAAACCAACGGAGCCGTCGAGGCAAAGAAACAAGACTCGGGAAAATATCATCCGGAAAATGGCCGTCCAAGGCGTAGATTGGCCCGAGAAGTTACACTTGGCACTCGGGGCTACGTAACATCGCCGAATGGCAACCGGGGAAACACCTTTTGCTCCTCACATACGGAATGGAAGCCGTACTCCCAATCGAGCCGGAAATCCCTCGCTCCGTATACCGCCGGAAAGCCGTATCAACGAGGTCGAATGGCTCCAGAGTTGCCATGATGAATTGGCCCTACTAGATGAACGCCGATCAAGGCCATGGAACACATCCGAGCCTACCAAGGAAGAATGGCTAGAGCCTTCGACAAGAAAGTAAAGCATCGGGAGATCCGAGAAGGTGATCTCGTTTCTAAAAGAAAAGCCCTCACCCGTATCAACCCTCTCGGCAAATGGGAGCCTGTATGGGTCGGGCCATATGTCGTCCGTAAGATCTTCTCCGAGGAGCCATGCAACTTGCAGACCTCGACGGGAATCCCTTTGTACACCCAGTGAATGGTGACAAGCTGCGCAGATACCACGCGTAAAAAAAAAAAACACCAAAAACAAAAACACACAAAAAAGAGAAAAAAAAAGAGTGCTAAAAGAGTAATACCCACCTAGGTTAGAAACCCGAAAAGGGCGGCCTAGGTAAAAACAGGTTGCACCAAAAAAAAAAACAAAAAAAAAACAACAAAAAAAAAAAACAAAAAAAAAAAAAAAAAAAAAAAGAGTGCTAAAAGAGTAATACCCAACTAGGTTAGAAACCCGAAAAGGGCGGCCTAGGTAAAAAACAGGTTGCACCAAAAAAAAAAAACAAAAAAAAAAACACAAAAAAAAAAAAAAAAAGAGTTCACCAGTTGAACTACGAAGACCCGAGCTCCTCAAAATGAGGGGAACGTAGGGCAAATGAAACGGTTCGGTCTAAAGCACAAATAAAAGCCATACTTTGGCATCAATACAACCGATCGTACCATGAAAGCGTCTCGAAAAACTCTAAAGCAATTCAAATATTCATTACAAGTTAAAAGCTCTTTGATGAGTCTAAGCCCGATTCATTCCTACAACTAGCAACCTCGCTAAAGGAAAACTAAGATACATAATCTAACTAATGTGTCTCCTATGACAAGAAAGGGATACTCGGAAACCTCGTAGTCACTCCAAGCCACTCGCATCGGCCTCTCCCTTCTTCTTCCCCTCCGAGTCTTTCTCTTCGAACAGAAAGATGTCGGTACTCCTCCTACCAAGCTCGTATAGGAACAGGGTCTATCAAACCAGCCTCCGTCAGGGCCTTAGTAGCCCTAGCGTCATCCCTCATCTCCCGTAGCCTAGCCGGTAGCATAGGAGCCCTCCTCTCCCGTCTCTTGACGTAAGCCTCATAGTCGGTCACGCCGTCCCCGCTCCGGCCATGAGGGCTGGCCCTCGCCTCGGCCCTCCTCCTCTCGTAAAACCGGTCCTCCGCACCTACAATGGCCTCACGCCGTCTCAAAATAGCCACCTCGAGTCTCTCCTGCATGCCTCTCATACCAATCCAGGTACCAAGTGGTCAGAACACCGGTCTCGGAACGCCCGAGAATAACCCGAGAAGGAAAGGCGTCATACCTCCATACTCGGGAAAGAAATGGAAACACCGAGGGATCATCCATAGAAGCAGGAGTCACTACCCCGGTGGCTACATCATCAAAGCCCTCCAAAGGAACTCCGCTCCAGCCGAACTGTCTCGTAACTAAAGCCGGAATATAGAAGCCGGACTGAGAAAGCCCCTGAAGCATGACCACAGAGACCCATCCTCAAGCACTCGCGAGTCTCCACCCGCCAATGAGGCACCGACCATCTCGATATCTTCAGCCCGCGACCCGCCATCCAACGCTCCCACGAGCCCCGATCATCAAAATCTACATCAACACCTCTCCCGGCAAAAGTCCAAGGCTCGATCATATCGTAGGTTTCCCGAAGAACCCCCAAACGCTCCATCGCCCAGTGGTCAAGAGGAACGGGCCGCCCGCGCATATACCGCCGTCCGTAGCTAATCTGGCCGAGAGCATGAAAAGTCTCCCCAAGAATCAAAGGAACGACATCTCTCGCCTGTGCGACAGTGAACGACAACATCCAGCAGAGATCGATGACAGATCCCAAAGGAATAGACCATGAACAGGGTGCCAAACATGAAAAGTGCAAAGGCATCCCAATAAGCATCATCTACCAAACCTAGGCCCCTAAATCTGTCTGGAAGAACGGAAATATCGAAATGATCGGGACCGCGGATCATACCTTGCGCTTCCTCCGGGGAAAGATGAAGGAGGACGCACAATCTGTCAGCAAAAGAAGCCCCTCCGGGCAAGGGAACCGCTATCTCTTCCACCTCCGGACCTCCAAGCAAGGCCCGAAATTCTTCGACAGTCGGAACAATCTCGTTGAAGGAAAGGCAAAAGACATGCCTTCTAGTATCCCAAAACGAAGAAGAAGCTCTTAAGAGGTCATAATCCGGAACCAATTCTTTGAGAGACCACAAGCATCGTATCTTGTACCTTTCTTCAAAGAATGATCTTCTCCCGTGCATAATCTCCCTACACCACTCCTTGAACTTTTCAAAGAACAACATTTGCCTTTCTTTGGACAATTTTGGAGAATTTTTGGCCATTTCCATTGTTTTTCTCTCTTTCTCCCCGAAAATGGTCAAGTTGACTCGGAGGTTGAAGAGGATATTTGAATTTGAAATAAAGCAAGACCAGTGTCCGGACTAAAATTAAAGGACAAAGGTCGATTCCCGTCCTATCCGCGCGGATGAATTTGCTAAAAAAAATATTTGCAAATACCAAGCCGCTACACCAAAAGAGGAATATTCCGTCCCGCTGCTCGAAACTTGTGCAAAACCTCCTCAAACCACCCATATACCAAACACCCTTGCAAAAAAAAAAATCAAGGCTCATGCAGCACTGCATTCATACTGCATAGCGTTCATAAAATGAAATCCTAAATTATTACATTCCAAAAAAAAGAGTGTGCATAAAAAAAAAGTAAACAAACATAAATAAAATCCTAAATTATTACATCCAAAAAAAAAAATGTGCATAAGCCGTACAAATCTAAATCTCAATCTCAAATCTCAAAAAAAAATCAATCGGAGTCTCCAAGACCCGATGTCTCCCCGCCCTCTTGCGACTCGGGCCCGCCTCCTCAGAGCCCCGAAAAATCTCGGCTCGAATCGTCCTCGTCTCCGTAAAGAGGCTCATCAGACCAACCGGCACGCTCCGATAGGGCAAGCCGAGATCTCGCGAAAAATCGTATCCGAAGGTGAAGGCGTTCGGACTCCCGCACGTACGAAGATGACCCGCCATGCCGCCAAACGTGTCCTCGCCCGTGTGGATCCCCGAGAATGACGTGATCCGAAGGCGCACCGCGCTGGGATCGAGGAGAGGAGACAGAGGAGTCTCTGAAGAAGTCTCTCGAGCGAATTGGGGAAGCCTCCCGTCCGACAGCGCCGCCGTGGTCGCCTCGCTCTAGCCTGAGGAGCCCCGCAAGCGACCATCCTCCTGATGAATCTCTTGGCCCCGATCACTTGCTTCGTCAGCTTCTCGACGACCACCTCCGAAAACTGCACAAAAGCAAAAGCGTCAAAAAAAAAAAGAAGTGATGCTAGAGATGATGAAACAAAAGAAAGAAAAGAAGGGGAAAAGGTGAAGCCATACCTTCATACCCGGACGAGGCCGGAAAGCTCGTGGAAGTCGCCGGCCGAGGGATCTGCACCCTCAATCGGACCCCATCCTGGATATAGGAAAAATCCGTCCGAGGGTACCGCGGGATCCCAAGCCCCTCCCTATCTAGGACCTGAGGCATCCTCAGCCTCCTCAAGACAAATGTCGCGTATGGCTCAATCGCCACGAAATCCGAGAAGTGCTGGCCGGCTCGGTAATCATCCCAGGTCACTGACCGATCGCTCGGGTGCATCATATCGGCGGGAGGCTCCACCGGTGTCCTCAAAGGCGAGTTCACGCCATGCCGGCGCGTCACCCTCTCTCCCGTATAATATGCATCGCAGTCGACCTCTCAAAATCCTCCGCCGCACCGCCCGCATCTCGCCGCCCTTCACTGCGCCACCTCAAAGCGATCCTGTGGGAAGAATATCATCCCCTCATCCGTCTCGACCTCCGTCAAAGGAAGGCAATCCGCGTACTCGAGAGTCGTACGCCCTCTCGGAGCTTATCTTCTCCCGGCATGCTTGGACCAAGACTGCATGGCCGGACACGCCCCGACGTACTCCGCCGGCTGTCGCCACACCGTGACGTGGAAAAACTCCAACGCCCATACCTGCGAAAGGTAAAAAATCCAATCAATCCAGTGCAAAAGAAAAGTGCGTGCTCAAAAAAAAAAGAGGAGGGAAAGCAAAAAAGAGAGCTTATACCTCCAGGGCAAACTCAAAGCAGTACAAAGAGCTCACAGCCTTCCGGCTGTACCTATCAAGAGCAAAATAAAGCTCTGCCAGCCCGGCCTCTCCCCACGAGACATCTTCGGCCGTCTCCATGTCCTCCAAGGACCTCAGCAAGGCAAAGACTGCCGTCCCCTCAGCATGCCCAAAGAGGGTGCTCGAGAAAGCAAACCACAAGAAGGCCCTGGCAATCTGATCGGCGCCTATCCTCTCCTCCCCAGCCTCATAACTCGCTATGGTCTCCACGATCTTGCCGTAGACCACGGCATACTCCATCCCCATCCCCTTTTTGGGAATAGGGGAAAATCCTGTAAGAGCTCGCAGATCAAGCATCGCCGTAGCCGTCCCGCCACTCAATGCCGCGTCCATTAAAGGACAGCCCGTAATCGCAAAGATAGTCGGAGGGCGTAACTGTAGCCTCGCCCCAGAAGAAGTGGAAGGTGTGGGTCGCGTCCCACCAATGCTGCGCCAGAGCAAACATCAAGCCCTTGCTCTTAGGGAACTTGACCAGTCCCCTCAAGCACTCGACAAACTCCCAGAGCCCCGTCTCAACAACGATCTGTCTCGGACTCGGCAAAGCTCCTCGGCCCGCATCCGGAAGCCGGTCCCACAAGTCAATCACGGACTCCACCGATCCTCGAGTCTTCATTTTGTTCAGCTGCTCCGTTACAAAACGGTTTCCGCCCTGTAAAAAAAAAAAAGAGAAAGAGAAAATGTCAAAAAAAAAATTTTGCATTTGCATTTACAAAAAAAAAAAGGAAAAGCATACACATGCATTTAAAAAAAAAAATTTCGACAGCATAACAGCATACAATGAGCATAGCCCCATTTTTCTCACAGAAAGACAGCCAAGAAATCCCAATGCATTCATCAAAAAAAAAAAAAAGATGCATTCCTACGGAAGTAAAAACTTCGTCCCTTTTTCATAAAATAACATGCATATCATCCATCTTACATGCAACGGGAGGAAAAATCCGTCCCATTTTTCAAGAAAAAAAATATATATCCTAAACATACATACATCTCATATTGGCAAAATGCCCATTCTTTCCAAACAAAATGCATGCATTGCATCATTCATCAACATCAATATTCAATTTCAAAAAAAAAAATCATCATCAACATATCAATATTCAATTTCAAAAAAAAAATCATCATCAACATGCAAAGCATCAAAATCAAAATTCAAAGCCAAGAATATCAATCATTCGAATTTTCAAAAAAAAAAAATTTTCAAAAATCACCCAAAATTCAAATTTCAAACAAGAAATCAACAAAGGAATCAAAGGGTTTCAAAGTATACCGTTCGGAGATTCGAATCCGAAGCCCAATGTTGCCAAGCATCGGGGTAATGCTCCTCCGCAACTGATTGCGAAAGATTGTAATGCCTCCTCATCCGGACGAGCTCCAATCGCCTCTCCGCTACCGGGACACGTCCTTGGCCTTGAAAAGCGCCTTCCCCGTGTTCCATTGCTCAAAAAATCGAAGAAATCGGAGAATTTTTGAAGCTTCTAAGGCCAACAATGGCGGATTTACGATTTCTCTCTCCCTGCTCTCGGAATTTTTGAAAAAACTGAATGGGGAAGAAGAAAAGGGCGTTGGCCCTAATTAATACTCCTGGTTTTCAAACCCTATCCGCGCGGATAGGATTGCAAGGGTCAAAATGACCCTTTTGCCCCTTAAAATTCCAGACTCGCAATTCAGTCCCCAACTTGACAAAGTTAACCAAAGTTAACCAAAGTCAGCCCCTTGTCAAGAAAATTTCCCGGCAGTAAAACGTAAGACCGAGTGCCCCGAGAAAGATAACGAGATCCCGTATCTTTCATCAAAATTACCCCCGGCAGTCAAACGTAAGATCGAGTGCCCCGAGAAAGATAACGAGATCCCGTATCTTTCATCAAAATTACCCCCGGCAGTCAAACGTAAGACCGAGTGCCCCGAGAAAGATAACGAGATCCCGTATCTTTCATCAAAATTACCCCCGGCAGTCAAACGTAAGACCGAGTGCCCCGAGAAAGATAACGAGATCCCGTATCTTTCATCAAAATTACCCCCGGCAGTCAAACGTAAGACCGAGTGCCCCGAGAAAGATAACGAGATCCCGTATCTTTCATCAAAATTACCCCCGGCAGTCAAACGTAAGACCGAGTGCCCCGAGAAAGATAACGGATCCCGTATCTTTCATCAAAATCTTCCCCGAGTGCCCCGAGAAAGATAACGGATCCCGTATCTTTCATCAAAATCTTCCCCGGCAGTCAAACGTAAGACCGAGTGCCCCGAGAAAGATAACGGATCCCGTATCTTTCATCAAAATCTTCCCCGGCAGTCAAACGTAAGACCGAGTGCCCCGAGAAAGATAACGAGATCCCGTATCTTTCATCAAAATCATCCAACGGCAGTCAAACGTAAGACCAATTCCCCAGACGAATACGTCTGATTTTCCCCAGCAAAGGCTAACGAAATCCCCAACAAAGTTAACGGAATCCCAAAAGCCAACGGAATCTCGAGTAGTACTCGAACTACGAAAGGGCTTGATTCCCACTAGGGATACGTAGGTAGCCTATCATTAGGTCCAGCCCCTCGACCAAAACGGTCACCCTATCCTTCGGCAGCAGACAAAGTCCACCGAAAGGCCATTTCAAATTAAGGTCCGAGGCGCCTAAAAAGCCATCATCATCAAGGTCCGAGGCACCTAAAAAGCCATCATCATCAAGGTTCGAGGCACCTAAAACGCCATCTCCAAGGTTCGAGGCACCTAAAACGCCATCTTCATCAAGGTTCGAGGCACCTAAAACGCCATCTTCATCAAGGTTCGAGGCACCTAAAATGCCATCTTCAAGGTTCGAGGCACCTAAGACGCTATCACTAGAAAGCGATAAATCGCAATCATCCCCAGCAGAGACCGAAAATGGTCATTCCTATCCCCAGCCGAGCGGATAGCCATCAGACCGAAAATGGTCATCTCTTATCCCCAAAGCAGAAGTTTCTTTCCAAAGAAACGACTGTAGAACTCGCTCATCAGGTTCGAGGCACCTAAAACGCCATCATCTCCAAGGTCAAAGACCCGAACTACGACTGGCTTGATTCCCAATCGGGATACGTAGGTAGCCTATC
This sequence comes from Adenophora triphylla var. japonica, assembly GCA_022495995.1. Taxonomy (NCBI): domain Eukaryota; kingdom Viridiplantae; phylum Streptophyta; class Magnoliopsida; order Asterales; family Campanulaceae; genus Adenophora; species Adenophora triphylla. The sequence continues at coordinate 98,940 of JAFEMH010006583.1, forward strand.
GCTAGGTTCAGCCACCCGATCACTCGATCATCCCGCCAAATATGGAGCCTTACTCTTATCGACGACCCCACTTCCTTCGAAAGCGCCGTCGCCGAGGGGCTACTGTAAGTGCTCCAATTTGAGCTTGTTAGAATTTTCGTTAGAAAATTAACGAAAGTTATAACATTTCTAACAATTCCTAACTATCCTAACATTTCTAACAAAGTGAGGGTAAAATGGGCATTGTTATTTAAGGTTAAACCTTAAAAAGAATCTTAAAAAGAAAAACAAAAGGAATAAAACCACAAATAGCAATGGCTGGAGACACAAAACTGGCTGTTAATTTGAAATTTCAAAAAGATTATTCCTCTTGTCCAAAGCTGAAGCTGCATTTAATGAACAATGCACGCTGAGGGGATCCATCCGCGCGGACATGTTTGTAATTTCCAGAGGGCTATAAATTGAGCCCTCCAGTCACAAAAATAAGAAGAAAGAACACATTTTGCACCGAACCTCTGGCGAAATATAGAGAGAAAACAGTGAGAATTCACTTGAATTGTCACCATTTTCTCTCCAATCTTTCCCAACTCATACTCATCCACTCACTCTCATATTAAAGCCCTAAACACTCATACACTCAAGCCAAACACTCAAGAACACAAGGAAGATTGGTAAACCCTCCTCTTCCTAACCCTAAATCTCATCCATGCATGCATCTTCAAACTACAAAATGTAGTTCTTTCATCTTCTTGCTCTAGATCTAAGAAGATCACCATGGAAGACCATCTCCATGGATGATCTTCTACAAAGATCAAAATTATTTTTAAGCTTTCTTACTTTCTTGCAAAGAAAACTCATTTTCAAAACCCTAAAAACCATTTTCAAGCATAAAATCTTGATTTCAAAGGATAAAATTCCCCTTCCCAAGCAAATGAAGTGCTTAGTCCTAATGTACCCCAAGGATGGTTTGGTATAGTTGATTCACCACTAAAATGTCTAGTGATCACTAACCAAAACCTAGGGAAATGGGGACAAGCATGGATGCAAAACCCCCCTTAAAATCATATTTTCTTTCTTGAGAAGTTGCTGTCCAGTAGCAATTTTCTCAGACCTCAGTCCATGGTCTAATTTTTTGGACTCAGATAAACTTGGAATTTGGTGTTGACTACAAAACACTTTTTGTAGCCAACATCCAGAGCTTTCCAGACATATTTTTACTTTATTTTTTGGGTGAGTAAAACTCCTGTTTTCAAATTTTCTTTCAGAGGCTAGTTCATCAGCTTCTGGGAATCCAGATCTCATATCTGAGGTTTCCATAAGGTTTTGACCCCTCAAATCTTCTCCAAAATGGAAAATTCCTTCGTACAAACCTTATTTAAGGTGTCTAGAACAACTTTCATTCTCTGAGTTTATCCAGATTATGAAGTTTTAAGACCCTTGAATACATTTCAAAATCAAAGGTCCACTGCCTTTTTCATTCTGGCAGAAATGGCTCTCAACTTCAAAAGGTCTTTTGAGTACCAAATCTCAATCCAAAAATCTTCCAAAAAATCATGGGATCAGTTTAAAGTCTTAAAAAGATATCCCAATTTTTACTTTTCTGAGTTTCAACTTATTTTGGCCAAAACACACACACACACACACACACACACAAATGATTTTCAGCTTGGAAGACTCGTTTTACGAGGCGCGTCGGGTGCACACTAACGTCCTTCCCGACGCGTAACATGACCTCCGAACCTAAATCTCTGATCTCGGGCTTTTTTCAAAGTTTTGGCCTTCAAAATTAAAATGGCGTGGCGACTCCGTTTTTCGTTGATTTTTTCAAACATAAAAATGGGAAAATTTTCGGATACACACATTCATCACACCTTCCGGTTAAGTTTCCCGGCAATTCCCCGAACTTTCCTAAAGTCCGGGAGCAATTCGGGAACTGTTCCGAACCTTCCGAGGGGTGAAGGGACTGCTTGGAATTAAAAAAGCACGTTTTCCTTAATATGAAAACCCTTCTAGAAATGCCACCTTGCATGATTCTAGAAAGATGCTGAGTCACAAGGGATAATGCCGCACGGCTGCATTAGGAGGGAACTCCTAGCCACACGGCTTCATTAGCTCTATCCAGACTGCCTATAAATAGAGGCCTCCTCTACCCATTTGAGATACGAATTTTCAGCACCAAAAAAGCTCTACCAAAATATCATTACGAAAATCAGGAAGCTGAGAGTGCCAAGAAGCCACCTCCCTCCTCCTTGAAGCCTCCAAAAGTTGGTCCCTCCACTAGGCAAACTCCAAAGAAGAAGAGGTCACCACCATTGGTAACCCCTCACCCCCTTATCTTGCATTATACTTGTATATATGTGATATATTTGCTCCTTGCTTTACATATTAATATATATTTGCTTGGGACTTGGTATATTGTTGTTAAAGATCATATCTTTGAACATGTAAATCATATTTCCCTCCCTTTGCATCCTTTGCATTAGAATAGCATATTTTGCCCATAAAAATGTAGTCTTTGCATTAAAGGTGCATCCTTTGCATCTAAAAATCTCTTTTTTCACATAAAAATGATATCTTTATGCATCCTTTGCACTTAAAAATGTAGCCTTTACATTAAAATTGCATCCTTTGCACTAAAATAGCATCTCTTGCTCATAAAAATGTGATCTTTGCATTAAAGGTGCATCCTTTGCACCTAAAAATCTCTTTTTTACATAAAAATTGCATCCCTTGCTCTTAAAAATGCTTTCTTTACATTAAAAGGTGCATCCTTTGCACCCAAAACCCATTTTCATGCATAAAGATGCATCCTTTGCATCAAAAAATCATTCCTTTACATAAAAATTGCATCCTTTGCACATGAAATGCTATTTTTTCCACATAAAAATGCATCATTTGCATTAAAAAAACTATTTCTTTGCATAAAATGCATCCTTTGCATTAAAAATCCTTTCTTTGCATAAAATGCATCCTTTGCATTAAAAAGCATCATTTGCAATCAAAGAGCATCATTTATACTTAAAAATGTCATCTTTTCATTAAAAATGTCATTTTCATGCATCTCCCCTAGTCCTCATGCGTATCCTTTGGAACGGACCGGTGTAAAGATCCCATCTTTTCATCGTTTCTTCCATTAAAGGTGTCACAATCTCTTTAGAAAGGGATAAACCTTGAATCCTATATCTCCGATTATCACTTGAGACGAGCGTGATATCCCCTATATAAGCTCAATCGTCTCAAGGTGTAGGATTGATGGGCTAAGGTCACTCCTTTCTAAAAGAACCCCATTTTGGACTATAAAAGAGAGTCCTTCTCTCGATCACGCAAGATCCCAGGTCAAAAAGCGATGATCACAAGTCCAAGATGAGGATGGGATCAAAATCCCGAACACATAAAATCCAAGGAATCGCGAGCGACAACCAACTAAATGGTTTGTACGTCCGAAAGATAACTTGGAACATTTCCCCCCCCTCTTTTCAACACATGCACACAAGAAAGCACGCAAGCAAGCACGAAAAATGAAATCTTGGGAGACTTGCTACGCAAGGCACCTTGGGTGAACAACGATCCGTTCTTCCCAAGGGGTAACTTAACCTCCGAACCCTAAATCCTTTTTTTCAAAGTTTTGAGGAAATCAAAATGGCGTGGCGACTCCGTTTTTCAAATTAAACCGAATGTTTTCAAACTCAAGTGAATCCAAACTAAAAAACACAAATAGAATTTGGGCACACATTCACAGTTTGGCGACTCCACTGGGGATTATCCCAAAGGAGAAAAGCTTTCATTTTCAAAATAAAAACGATACCCGGTATATAGGTGGAAACCACCAACCTTCCTGTATCGCTTCCTAACCCGGGGCTTGGGATAAACGGTGGTCTAACAATCCCACGTACCGGTATCCCTTTTCGAAAAAAATAAAAAGAAAGCTTTTTCCTTTGAGCGGGTTAGCCTCCCGTCACGGATTCCATTTATCGTGCTTGCTTTCTTTCATTGCATTGCATTGCATCTTGGGAATTGTACATACTCTGAATAGGAAGACTGAAGAAGCTGAAAGGTGACCTAAAATGTTCGGGGAGCAACCTGAAATTGCAAAGGAGTGGAACCTGGAAAATTGATTCATGCAGCCGTACGACTTAATCCTCCCTGGATTCTGACCGGGCGGCCTCATTGGCAATTCCACCAGGACAAAAATTGAGATTAATCTGGCAGTCTTGGCAGCTTGGGGCTATTCGGCCCAAGATCGACCGGGCTCCTTAAAATTTACGTGCCTTAACTGTTGCATTTTTCCCCCGCCCCGAAAAAATCATTCCTTTAAAACACATTTCTGAAAATTTCTGTTTTAACTCAAAAAGGAACATTTTTTTAGGAGATCGCACACTACGCGCACCTTATATATCCTGTACACTTTGCACGCACGTCCCTTAAACCCGGGGTGGTTGTTCAGTTGCAGTCACGGACAGCCTAACGATGCTCCCGGGCGCGCAGGGAATCACCCCAAACTCCCCATGGCAGCCAGTGTCGACCAATGCACACTCCGTGTCACACATTTCAAAAAAACGTGACTTTTGGTTGGTTTTTGGTCTAGTCCGTGTCATATAGACCAGTTGCATATCCCCGTAAAGGTCAAGCCTTAGTCCATAACGGAAGTCAAGGTCCTTCGCGCAAGCGGAACTCTACCAAAAATTTCGACAAGGAAAAATTGGCAAAGATCTTGACTCCGGCATTGACTTTGACCTTGACCCGCACGGAATGCGTAAGAGTCGAGACCGAGTCCTTGCCAAAAATCCAAAGATCTTTCGCTCAAGCGAAACTCTACCAAAATTCCGACAAGGAAAAAATTGGCAAGATCTTGGCCCGGCATTGACTTCAATTTTGACTCACGCACGGCGTATGCAACGAAGTTCAATGTGACACTGTGTCATCCGGCTTTTGTCGCCCGACCCATGCCTATTATCTTCTCGGACATTACCGAAAAGTCAAAACGTCATTCGCGTAAGCGAAATTCTGCCGAAATTCCGTTAAGGCTGAAAGACGAGACTTTCCCGGTATTGCCTTGACTATAATTCGCATCGCTCGTGCGTTAAAAGTTCCTATGACCCGCTAGACCCGTTAGGAGAATTCTTCTCTCTCGGTCGGTGGGATCCGCGTGCCCTATAGGACCCTCGCTCGGAGTTGTCCACCCTGGGAGGTCGAAATACAGGTGGAATACGAGGGGCTTATAGACGTAGTGACGGAACCCACTGATCCAGGATCTAGAATAGTTGCGAAAAAGAATGGCAAACCCCCTTTTCCAACCAAATAGAAATAAATAAAAGACATTGTTTTAAGTAAACTTGAACAATTAACGGAATCATAATTGTAGGGTCCTATCTCTGAAATCCCTAATCGCGACCTCCTCGGTCCGATCTCCGATTTTCCATCTCGACCCTTCGTGGTCAAATCCCTAATCGCGACCCCCTCAGTCCGATCCCGATTTTCCATCTCGACCCTTCGTGATCAAATCCCTAATCGCGACCTCCTCGGTCCGATCTCCGATTTTCCATCTCGACCCTTCGTGGTCAAATCCCTAATCGCGACCTCCTCGGTCCGATCTCCGATTTTCCATCTCGACCTTTCGTGGTCAAATCCTAATCGCGACCTCCTCGGTCCGATCTCCGATTTTCCATCTCGATCCTTCGCTGTCAAATCCCTAATCACGACCTCATCGGTCCGATCTCCGATTTTCCATCTCGACCCTTCGTGGTCAAATCCCTAATCGCGACCTCCTCGGTCCGATCTCCGATTTTCCATCTCGACCTTTCGTGGTCAAATCCCTAATCGCGACCTCCTCGGTCCGATCTCCGATTTTCCATCTCGACCCTTCGCGGTCAAATCCTAATCGCGACCTCCTCGGTCCGATCTCTGATTTTCCATCTCGACCTTTCGCGATCAAATCCCTAATTGCGACCTCCTCAGTCCAATCTCCGATTTTTTTTTACCTCGACCTTTCGCGGTTCAATCCCTAATCGCGACCTCCTCGGTCCAATCTTTGATTTTCCATCTCGACCCTTCGCGGTCAAATCCCTAATCGCGACCTCCTCGGTCCGATCTCTGATTTTCCATCTCGACCTTTCGCGGTCAAATTCCTAATCGCGACCTCCTCGGTCCGATCTCCGATTTTTTTTACCTCGACTTTTCGCGGTTCAATCCCTAATCGCGACCTCCTCGGTCCGATCTCCAATTTTTGATCTCGACCTTTCAAGGTCCAATCTTTCCCGATCAATTAGGATTAGTAGAAAATGTGTTTTGGGTAAAACTTAAGCGATAAGTGCATGTTACTTGAGCCTTCAGCCTAAACAGTTACCTCCAAGCCTAAACACTTACCTCCGAGTCTAAACCTCACTTACCTCCGAGTCTAAACCTCACTTACCCCGAGTCTAAACCTTGTCTATCCCTTTCCCGCAGCGAGAAAAAAGTGGGCAAAAATACCGGTCCGCGGCCTTTCTGCGGAAGCCTTAGGTTCGCAGGTTCGGCATAACCGCGCTTTGTCAAGCTCGTAGAGTCGTAATGGCAGATTTGGATGTAAAACAGTGAGGGTATAGGAAATCCAATGATTAGGAAGGAAGAGTTAGTCCTGGCTTTGGAAAATGCCCATAGGGTTCATGAAGAGCAGCTGTCCATGCTCATCGATGCTCTCCGCCGTCATAGAGTTCAGGTAACAGTTGAGGCAAACGGTTCCCTGGTCATGGTCGAAGATGAGACTCCAGAAACAGTGATCTCAAACCCTCTGTCATATAACCAATACCCTCCATCCCACAGCCAATACCTTCCTTCACCCACATACGATCCCTTGCCAAAGGCTACCCCTTTTCAATCATTTCCAACATCCCAGGCCATCAGGGCCCCCTCGCCCTCAGCTCCTCCGAACGGATCGGGCTTCATTACGCCTGTTTCTCAGTTTCATCAACCAACCAGTACTTTCACTCAAAACCACCAGCGCAGCGCTGAATCCTCTCAAACAGATCCCAATATCCCTCAAAGTCCTCCCAGGTTCACTTCCTTCCAACAATATGCTCATTCATCAAGTTTCGTCCCCGTGACTTTTCCGACTTATTTCTTTGGACAACTTATACTTGCTCCAGCTGCCCCGTGGCCTCAAATCCCTCCACTTCCACCAGTATCATGGGCACGTAACGGATCACTGCCTCAAGCAACGACGATGGCAACGTCAAGGGACAACAAAAGGCCACTCAGCGAAGAGTAGCTAGGCTAGGGGTTACCTATCCTCAAGCAAGATTAAGAAATAAAAATAGTCTCTCAGTCAACTTTCGTAGGTTCTAGTGCTTTCCCTTTCAATCAAGTCCTCTTCGGACATTGTAATTAATTTTCAATCTTCTACGAAAGAGTCTTCTTCTTTTCTTGCTAGACTTAAGACATTATTTGCACACCTACATTACATTTAATGAAATGATTTTATTTTATATGATCACTTGCATTGCTCAACAAATAATCTCTCGAAATAATTAACGTTCCGATTAATCGGTGTGAGAAAGTCAACTAAGGCCTTCCCCATATACTTTCCTTACCCCACAAAAGGCCTCCATCAAGCCATATACTTTCCTTACCTCACAAAAGCCTTCATCAAGCCATACGCCTCCCAAATCATGTCCTCATCGTCACCTTGACCAAGTCAACGACGATGGCAACATTAAGGGACAACAAAAGGCCACTCAGCTTCGAAAGATTGACCCCATGTCGACAACATCCTAGGAGTTTGCCTTTGCCCTCAGGTGCTTCAAAAAAAAAAAAAAAAAAAAAAAGCAAGAGTGCAAAAAGAGTAATGCCTAAACGGCTAGGCCGAAAAAAAGAAAAAAAGGGCGGTCTAGGCAAAAGACAGGGTTGCACATAAAAAAAATGTAGTGCAAAAAGTGTAATACCCAGCTAGGCTAAAAACCTTGTAAAGGGACAGTCTAGGCAAAAAACAGGGTTGCACACATAAAAAAAAATGAGGTCAAGGACCCAGCGTCACCAATCAAAAGCTTGACGGACAGGCAAAATCAAAGCTCGAAGAATAGATGTTGTCGATAACAATAGGGCGGTCGAAGTAAAGGCAGAAGCATTTCATAAGCCTTTAGGCACGTGCAAATCCTTTCTCCCCCAATGAAAGATGAAAATCAGAAGCAACTGTCCAAAATGACTTGGTCAAGGAATCATCCCGAGGCCCACGCCTCATCATCCAATCTTCTCATCAGAGCCTTTTCACTAAAGGAACCACAAATCCCATTTCCTAAAGCCAGAAACAATCCGGTCAAGGCCGAACTACGGCGACCTGAGCTCCTCATAATGAGGGAACGTAGGCAACCAGAAAAGGTCCGGTCATAAGCATATTCAAATTTCAGAAAAATTCGGTCCCATCGAATGACCTTTCCCATAAACACATTCAAATTCTCGAAAATTCGGTCTCATCAGTGACCTCTCCCATAGACATATTCAAATCCCATAAAACCCGGTCTCTTCAATGACCTCCCTATACACAAACTTTTCTTTCACACCCAGCCAACCTTGATCCGCGACACTGGTTGACTTTCTCCTCATGATTAATCAAAATGTTTGTTCATATAGAGGTTAGTGGTTGAATAACCCAAACATTAATAAAGGGTTTTAAGCAATCTTGTGATCATTGTAAATAAAACAAGTTTTCAGATGTCTTGACAAGTCTTCTTTTTCTAACATTTTAGGAAAGATAGCGCTAAACACTGATTTTCTGTCAGCAGGGGCTTCCATACACTTTTACAAACCTTTCTACGCTTATACTCTCTCAAAAGAGTCAAACCCAAAGCGAGTTCTTGTGCCTACGTCGAATAAGGCCATCAAAATAACACAAAATCGGGATCTATTCCCACCTTGCAAAAAATATGCCTCTGCATGTACAAATGTCTAAAATTCCCTTCTTCCACATCTTCTTGCGGTTGACTGAGTGACTAAAGAAAATAAGAGAATAAGTACAAAAGGATAGGTTTTTCCCTCTTCTGCTACAATTCGCATTAGGGCTGCCTTGAAACTCTTTGAGGTTGGAGCTTTGCCAAGCCATCTCCTTAGACTGGGGCTTCTTCAGCCATTTTTTTTGGGGGTCCGCATCGGGTTCCTCACTATGTCACAAGATGGATTCAGTCTTGGTCAGATCAACCTCAGGATCACTTTCACAGTACCAATCAGATTGGGACTTTCGCTAGGTCATAAGATTGGGACTTCACCAAATCACCTCTTCGAAATCTAGACTTCGCCTACTCAGTTCATCCAACTGGGGCTTTGCCAATGAAAGGATCTTTCCTTGCTTTAATAAGACATGGGGCTTTGCAGAAATTGTTCCTCAGATATGGACTCCGATAAATCGCATCCATCTTTAGAAGAGATGTTTGGTCACTTCGACATCTGCTTTAGTCTTTGGTTCTAAAAGCCTGTCAGCATCAGCTTCAAGTGTCAGAGTTTGAAAAGGAAACTTTAGTCAAGACTCGAGGTTTAAACCCAGTCTCAGCCCAAGAGGGAATTCTAGTCCACGTTGACAACATATTAGCAACAACAGCAGTTCAGTCCGCACCCAAGGGATACGACCACACCTGCTCGAAACATGTCTCAAACAGTTCCCCAACACATTCTTACATACATAAAACCCCTCTCACATTGCCTTTCCGCAAAAGAGTCAGCCCGTGGCTCATGTGACATGCACAAAGAAAAATAACCTTAATTGATTACCAAATCAAAATAGGAAATACTTTTGCCCAAAATATTCTCGTTATCTCCAAATGGAATAACGCTTTCTCCTAAGTTTTCCCGTTACATCCAAATGGATATAACGTTGTCTCCTAAAAATCCTCCGTTATCGCCAAATGGGATAACGTTTCCTCCGGGAAATCCTCCGTTATCGCCAAATGGGATAACATCTCCTCCAGGAAACCTTCCGTTATCGCCAAATGGGATAACGTTTCTTGTTAAAAATCTCAGTTATTGCCAGAAGGCAATAACATTTCGACCTTTTTCGATCTCCGTTATTCCCGAAGGAAGGAATAACATTTCGCTATCTCTCGCGATCTCCGTTATTCCCGAATGAAGGTATAACATTTTGCTATCTCGCGATCTCCGTTATTCCCGAATGAAGGAATAACATTTCGCTATCTCTCGCGATCTCCGTTATTCCCGAATGAAGGTATAACATTTCGCTATCTCTTTCGATCTTCGTTATTCCCGAAGGAAGGAATAACATTTTGACCTCTCTCGCGATCTCCGTTATTCCCGAATGAAGGAATAACATTTCGCTATCTCTCGCGATCTCCGTTATTCCCGAATGAAGGAATAACATTTCGCCATCTTTTTCGATCTCCGTTATTCCCGAAGGAAGGAATAACATTTCGACCTCTCTCGCGATCTCCGTTATTCCCGAATGAAGGAATAACATTTCGCTATCTCTTTCGATCTCCGTTATTCCCGAAGGAAGGAATAACATTTCGACCTCTCTCGCGATCTCCGTTATTCCCGAATGAAGGAATAACATTTCACTATCTCTTTCGATCTCCGTTATTCCCGAAGGAAGGAATAACATTTCGATCTCTCTCGCGATCTCTGTTATTCCCGAATGAAGGAATAACATTTCGCTACCTCTCGCGATCTTCGTTATTACCAAATGGGATAACGTCTCATCCGAGAAATTTCCCATTATCTCCAAATGGAATAACGACTTTCCCAAATCATTATCCGCAGCCCGGAAGGCTATAAATTACCCGGTCCAGAAGACCATATAAATTTCCCAAAGTCATTGTCCTTAGCCCGGAAGGCTATAAATTACCCGGTCCGAAAGATCGTATAAATTTCCAAATCATTATCCGAAGCCCGGAAGGCTATAAATTACCCGATCCGGAAGACCGTATAAATTTCCCAAATCGTATAAATTTCTCCCAAAAATCTCCTATATCTCTGTTAGAATCAAATCAAATAAGGTGAACCTCTATCTCTGGTTCGAAAGAGATTGTGAAGTACGCTTAAGTTTTGCCGAACTTTAGCTACCTTTATCTCTGGTTCGAAAGAGATTGAGAAGTACGCTCAAGTTTTTCCAAACTTCAGCTACCTCTATCTCTGATTCGAAGGGGATTGAGAAGTACGCTTTAATTTTTTCAACTTCAGCTACCTCTATCTCTGATTCGAAAGGGATTGAGAAGTACGCTCAAGTTTTTCCAAACTTCAGCTACCTCTATCTCTGATTCGAAAGGGATTGAGAAGTACGCTCAAGTTTTTCCAAACTTTAGCTACCTCTATCACAGATTGAGAAGTACGCTCAAGTTCTCCAAACTTAAGCTACCTCTATCACAGATTGAGAAGTACGCTCAAGTTCTCCAAACTTTAGCTACCTCTATCACAGATCGAGAAGTACGCTCAAGTTCTCCAAACTTTAGCTACCTCTATCACAGATTGAGAAGTACGCTCAAGTTCTCCAAACTTAAGCTACCTCTATCACAGATTGAGAAGTACGCTCAAGTTCTCCAAACTTTAGCTACCTCTATCACAGATTGAGAAGTACGCTCAAGTTCTCCAAACTTTAGCTACCTCTATCACAGATTGAGAAATACGCTCAAGTTCTCCAAACTTAAGCTACCTCTATCACAGATTGAGAAGTACGCTCAAGTTCTCCAAACTTTAGCTACCTCTATCTCCTCGATAGTGACGTAAGCTTTAGTCTCCATCAGGTGACAACCTCCATTAATTGTCAATCAGGTGACAACCTCCATTAATTGTCAAAATCTCAAGGATCCTAGACATCGTTCCTAACTATCTAGCGATGCTTGAACTAAGATCAAGGCTTGATTTCTCCGGGATACGTAGGTAGCCTTTCATAAAAGGTCCAGCCATCCGACCGCAGTGGTCACCCTCTTCCATCATCACTCCTCAGTGGTGAGGCAGCCTTTCATAAAGGTTCAGCCATCAGACCACATTGGTCACCCCTTTGTCATTTATCACTCCTCAGTGGTAAAGTAGCACCTCATAGAGGTTCAGATATCTGACCACATCGGTCACTTCTAGTATATCCCAAGTAGGATCAGTCTCTTGACCTCCTAGGTCACTTTCCCTTCTATTCCCCCAGCAAGAGACCAGTTTTCTCTTCGCCTTTCCTCAGCGGATCTTATTCTGAACTACGGCCTGGCTTGATTCCTCCGGGATACGTAGGTAGCCTACTTTAGGTTCAGCCAATTCGTCACATATGACACTCCCTTTCCCCGGTGGATTCCGAACTACGATTATGGCTTGATTCCCACCTGGGATACGTAGGTAGCCTTCCAAAGGTTCAGCCACTCGACCACCTTGGTCACCCAATCCGTCTCGGCATTCGCCAGATTGGATCCTTTTCTATCGACAACCCCACTCGCCCTGCAAGTGACGTTGCCGAGGGGCTTCTGTAAGTACCCAAATCTGGCTCATGCCTTCCGGTTAAGTTTCCCGACAATTTCTCGGACTTTCCTAAAATCCGGGAGCAATTTGGGAACTGTTCCGAACCTTCCGAGGGGTGAAGGGACTGCTTGAAATTAAAAAAGCACGTTTTTCTTAATATGAAAATCCTTCTAGAATACCACCTTGCATGATTCTAGAAAGATGCTGAGTCACAAGGGATAATGCCGCACGACTGCATTAGGAGGGAACTCCTAGCCGCACGGCTTCATTAGTTCTATCCAGACTGCCTATAAATAGAGGCCTCCTCTACCCATTTTAGATAACAATTTCCAGCACCAAAGCTCTACCAAAATATCCCTACGAAAATCAGGAAGCTGAGAGTGTCAAGAAGCCACCTCCCTCCTCCTTGAAGTCTCCAAAAGTTGGTCCCTCCACTAGGCAAACTCCAAAGAAGAAGAGGTCACCACCATTGGTAACCCCTCACCCCCTTATCTTGCATTATACTTGTATATATGTGATATATTTGCTCCTTGCTTTACATATTACTATATATTTGCTTGGGACTTGGTATATTGTTGTTAAAGATCATATCTTTGAACATGTAAATCATATTTCCCTCCCTTTGCATCCTTTGCATTAGAATAGCATATTTTGCCCATAAAAATGTAGTATTTGCATTAAAGGTGCATCCTTTGCACCTAAAAATCTCTTTTTTCACATAAAAATGATATCTTTATACATTCTTTGCACTTAAAAATGTAGCCTTGACATTAAAATTGCATCCTTTGCACTAAAATAGCATCTCTTGCTCATAAAAATGTGATCTTTGCATTAAAGGTGCATCCTTTGCACCTAAAAATCTCTTTTTTACATAAAAATTGCATCCCTTGCTCTTAAAAATGCTTTCTTTACATTAAAAGGTGCATCCTTTGCACCCAAAACCCATTTTCATGCATAAAGATGCATCCTTTGCATCAAAAAATCATTCCTTTACATAAAAATTGCATCCTTTGCACATGAAATGCTATTTTTTCCATATAAAAATGCATCCTTTGCATTAGAAAACCATTTCTTTGCATAAAATGCATCATTTGCATTAAAAATCCTTTCTTTGCATAAAATGCATCCTTTGCATTAAAAAGCATCATTTGCAATCAAAGAGCATCCTTTACACCCAAAAATGTCATCTTTTCATTAAAAATGTCATTTTCATGCATCTCCCCTAGTCCCCATGGGTATCCTTTGGAACGGATCAGTGTAAAGATCCCATCTTTACATCGTTTCTTCCATTGAAGGTGTCACAATCTCTTTAGAAAGGGATAAACCTTGAGCCCTATATCTCCGATTATCACTTGAGACGAGCATGATAGCCCCTATATAAGCTCAATCGTCTCAAGGTGTAGGATTGATGGGCTAAGGTCACTCCTTTCTAAAAGAACCCCATTTTGGACTATAAAAGAGAGTCCTTCTCTCGATCACGCAAGACCCAAGGTCAAAAGGCGATGATCACAAGTCCAAGATGAGGACGGGATCAAAATCCCGAACACATAAAATCCAAGGAATCCCGAGCGACAACCAACTAAATGGTTTGTACGTCCGGAAGATAACTTGGAACATTTCCCCCCTCTTTTCAACACATGCACACAAGAAAGCACGCAAGCAAGCACGAAAAATGGAATCTTGGGAGACTTGCTACGGCAAGGCACCTTGGGTGAACGACGATCCGTTCTTCCCAAAGGGTAACTTAACCTCCGAACCCTAAATCATTTTTTTCAAAGTTTTGAGGAAATCAAAATGGCGTGGCAACTCCGTTTTTCAAATTAAACCGGATGTTTTCAAACTCAAGTGAATCCAAACTAAAAAACACAAATAGAATTTGGGCACACATTCACACGTGTACACGAATGAACCACTGAAGAAGATATTACATAAGTTGGACGGCTCCGGACGTCTCCTTATTTGGTCCATCGCTCTTATCGAGTTTGATATCACCTACCAACCAAGGAAGACCCTCCTGGCACAGCCTTTGATTGACTTCATGGTCGAGCCTGCCTTTATGGGTGAGCATCTCCCCACCTCCCGGAAGCAAAACGCACTGGAGGAAAAAGACTCTCCCATCGAACTCCCATCCAACTGTTGGATCCTGTACACGGACGGATCAGCTACAAAGGAAAGAAGCGGAGCTGGAATTGTACTAGCAAGTCCGGAAGGAGAGTACACCATGCAAGACGCCATTCGTTTCAAGTTCCCTGCCTCCAACAATCAAGCAGAATATGAAGCTCTAATATTTGGTATTGAGTTGGCCACCTTCTACGGAGCAACTAAGGTGGCGGCTTTCTGTGACTCTCAACTCGTTGTTAAACAAGTAAAGGGAGAATATAACACCCAAGACCCCACCCTTGCCAAATATAAGGACCTTGTCCTAGACATGACGAAGAAGATGGAATTTTTCGAACTCAAGCAAATAGGCAGGGAAGATAATCAAGTCGCAGACGTTCTATCTAAACTAGCAACCATGGATGTGTCTACATCTAAGACCAGTCCATATGTAGTTTACACCGAGGAACCTGCGTATGAAAGACTACAAGTCATGCTCCTAGACGGAGAGGAGAGATGTTGGATCGATGACTACATTGAGTACATTGAAAAGGAGAAACTCCCAGAAGATGAAGCTCAAGCTAAACTTATCAAGAAGAGGTCCCCAAGGTTCGTGGTGATGAGCGGAGTCCTCTACCGAAGATCTTTCACGAAGCCCCTGCTAAGGTGTGTCTATCCTAAGGAAATTGAGAACCTCTTAGCAGAAGTACATGAAGGTGTTTGCGGCGGACACCCGGGGGTCAGAACCTTAGCTGACAAGATCATATCTCTAGGTTACTATTGGCCAAACCTGAGGGAGGACGCGCACGCTTATGTTAGGAAATGTGACAAATGCCAAAGATTCTCTGACATTCCTAGACTACCGGCAGTTGAGCAAACACTTGTAATACCTACGTGGCCATTTGACATGTGGGGGATCGATATCATCGGACCCTTCCCTCCCACCCGTGGTAATTGCAAGTATGTGATAGTAGCTGTGGATTACTTCTCCAAGTGGATAGAAGCCAAGGCATTAGCCAAGATAACGGAAGAAAACGCAATCAACTTTGTCCACGACAACATCTGGTGCAGATTCGGCCTTTCACACACAATTGTCTCTGATCATGGACTACAATTTTCTACGGCATTCACTACAGAGTTGGGAAGAGTCAAAGTCCGCCATGCAAAATCCTCAGTTAGCAGACCCCAAGGCAACGGTCAAGCAGAAGCTGCCAATAAACTGGTCCTAACCGCCCTTACCAAGAACCTTGAGGGACGCTGTAAGTACCCAAATCTGGCTCATGCCTTCCGGTTAAATTTCCCGGCAATTTCGGTAAGTTTCCCGGTAATTCCCCGGACCTTCCTAGTGTTCCGGAAATGTTCTGGAACAGTCCCAAATCAAATTTAGGGCTGAAAGGAGCCTTCCTAATTAAGAAAACACGTTTTTCTTAATTAGGAAGAAGGTTCTAGAATAATGCCACCTTGCATGGTTCTAGAATGCTGAGTCACAATGGATAATGCCGCACGGCTGCATTAGCTCGCTGCCCCTAGCCGCACGGCTTCATTAGCCTTATCCAGACTGCCTATAAATAGAGCCCTCCTCTACCCATTTCAACACACAACAACAATACACACAATCCATAGCAATACAATCAGTCACTCCCCAGACGTGAAGAATATTGGTGAAGGCTCAAGAAGGTGAAGAAGAAGGCCAAGAAGCTCCCTCCCTCCTCCTTGAAGATCCAAGACCAACCTCTCCTCCTAGCTCCGACCAAAGAAGCAAAGGAAGCAATTGGTAACCTCGCACGCCCTAACCTCGCTTTTAATTGATATACTTGCTCATTGCATTCATATATCTTGCTTGGGACTTGGCATTTATTCATAAAGATCACATCTTTATCACCCCTTTCCCCTTTTGCATGCATTAAGACCTCATTTGTCATAAAAATGTAGTCTTTTTCATAAAGGTGCATCCTTTGCACCTAAAACCCCCATTTTCATGTAAAAATGTCATTTTTATGCATCATTTGCATATAAAAACTCAATCTTTTCAATAAAAATGCATCCTTTGCATTCAAAACCCCTTGTTCAAGCATCATTTGCTTTAAAGACCATGTCTTTACCATAAACTAGCATCATATGCTTTTCAAAATGCAATCTTTATGCATCATTTGCATAATGAATGCCAATTTCTTCAACAAAAATGCATCATTTGCATAAAAATCAAATCTTTATGCATCATTTTGCAATAAAGATTATTTCTTTTAAACTAAGTGCATCATTTGCAACCCAAAAATGTCATCTTTTCATTAAAGTGTCATTTTTTATCATGCATTTCCCCCAACCTTGGAACGGACCGGTGTAAAAGATCCTATCTTTACATCGTTCCTTCCATTAAAGGTTCCATATTTCTTTAGAAAGGGACACCTTGAACCCTATATCTCCGATTATCGCTTAAGAAAGAGTATGAAGCCTCTATACGAGCTCGACCGTCTTAAAGCGTAGGATTGATGGGCTAAGGACCCTCCTTTTCTAAAGAACCTCATCTTTGACCAAAAGAGAGTCATTCTCTCGATCACGCAAGTCCCGAGGGTCCCGAGGTTTAAAATGCGATGATCACAAGTTACAAGATGAGGACGGGATCATAATCCCAAATACATAAAATTCAAAGGAATCCCGAGCGACAACCAACAAATGGTTTGTACGTCCGGAAGACAACTTGGGACATTCCCCCCTCCTTATTTTCAAACACATGCACACAAGAAAGCACGCAAGCAAGCACGATTACTGAAATTTTGGGAGACTTGCTCCGGCAAGGCACTTTGGGTGAACGCCAAACGTTCTTCCCAAGGGGTAACTTAACCTCCGAACCCAAGTAAAAACCTTTTTTTCAAAGTTTTGAGGTAATCAAAATGGCGTGGCGACTCCGTTTTTCAAATAACTCGGATGTCTTCAAACTCGCGTGAATCCAACAAAAATTTGGGCACCACATTCACAGTTTGGCGACTCCGCTGGGGATACCCCAAAGGAGAAAAGCTTTTATTTTCAAAACAAAAAAATCGATACTCGGTATATAGGTGGAAACCACTTACCCTTCCTGTACACTCCCTGACGTGGGAGTTGGGATAACCGGTGGTTTAACAATCCACGTACCAGTATCACTCTTTTCGAAAAAAAAATTTTTGAAAAAATAAAAGAAAGCTTTTCCCTTTGAGCGGGTTAGACTCCCATCGCCGATTTCATTAATCGTGCTTGCTTTCTTTACCATGCATTGCATCATTTGCATCTTGGAATCTGTGCATAATTTGAAACGGGAAATAACCCGAAAAATAGCAAAGGAGTGGAACCTGAAAATTGATCCATGCGGCCGTACGGCTCAATCCTCATTGGATTCTCGACCGGGCGACCTCAGCCGCAATTCCACCAGGAAAAATCATGGTTAATCCGCGCAGTCCTAGCAAACTTGGGGCTACTCAAACATGACCGACTGGGCTCCTTAAAATTTACGTGCTTACGTGTTGCATTTTCCCCCGTCCCGAAAATCATTCCTTTAAAACACATTATGAAAATCTTTGTTTTAACTCAAAAAGGAACATTTTTAGGAGACCGCACACTACGCGCACCCGATATATCTTGTACACTTTTGCACGCACGTCCTTCAAACCCGAGGGTGGTTCCAACGTATCACGGACCCGCCTTACGATGCTCCGGGCGCGCACGGAATCATCCCAACCTCCCCACAGCAGCACGCAAAGCTGTCGACGCACGGTCTCCGTGTCACACGTTTCAAAAAACCGTGACTTTTGGTTGGTTTTTGGTCTAGTCCGTGTCATATAGCCCAGTTGCATACCCACGTAAAGGTCAAGCCTTAGCTCATAACGGAAGCCAAGATTGTCGCTCGAAATTCTGCGCGAAATTCCGACAAGGAAAATCGGTGGGATCTTGACTCCGACATTGACTATTGACCTTGACCCGCACGGAATGCGTAAGAGTCAAGATCGAGTCTTTGCCAAAAATCAAAAGATCTTTCGCTCAAGCGAAGCTCTGCCAAAATTCCGACAAGGAAAAATTGGCAAAATCTTGACCAGGCATTGACTTCGATTCCGACTACGCACCGCGTATGCAACGAAGTTCAATGTGACACCGTGTCATCCGGCTTTTTACCGCCCGACCCATGCCTATTATTCTCTCGGACATTAACGAAAGTCAAAAACCGTCATTCGCTCAAGCGAAACTCATCAAAGATCCGTCAAGGCAGAGAGACGAGACTTTCCCGGTATTGCCTTGACTATAATCCGCATCGCTCGTGCGTTGAAAGGTCCTATGACCCGCTAGACCCGATAGGAGCGTTTCTTACTCTGGCCGGTGGGATCCGCGTACCCTATAGGACCTCGCCCGGGCCGTCCACCCCGGGAGGTCGAAATACGTGGAATACGAGGGGCTTATAGACGTAGTGACGGAACTCCACCGATCCAGATCTAGAGTAGTCATGGAAAAAGAAGGGCGTAACCCCTTTTCCAACCAAATAGATATTAATAAAAGACACCGTTTTAAGTAAACTTGAAGATTCTAATTTGCATATTGCTTGAGCCTTCAGCCTAAACACCTACCCCGAGTCTAAACTCTTCCTATCCCTTTCCCGCAAGCCGAGAAAGAAGTGGGCGAGAACACCGGTCGCGACTTGTTAGCACAGTAATCCTCGTATAGTTCGCCGTAATCCTCGCTCGAGAGGCGAATGGCCGATTTGACAGAGAACAAGGCCGGCCGGTTTGGGTAACTGTGGGATGACTAGGAAGAAGAGCTAGCTCTTATAACCAATGCCTCTCCCCTATCTTACATTATAACCCATTGCACCCGAAAGTACCGTCCCTTCTCGGCCTTCTCCAATACCCCAAGCCGTTAGGGTCCCGAGCACCCCTCCGGCTTCCTCTCGCATCCCCCTACGGACCTTTTTCCTCGCTTTCTGCCTCGAGCCTACTTCTGGAATCCCAAAGGCCAATTTGACCTTTCCAATTTTGTCAACGCCTCAAGTGACCATTTGCTCTACCTCCTGGACAAATACAGTTGAAGAGTCGGGCCGGAAACGAGAATAGGGAAACGTGGATGGATTTACAAATGATGATGACCAGCTTCAAGAAAAGGAACGGACTTTAAAGCCTTCTAGTCGACTATTAAGGCCTATGACTTCCACCGCACGATCGCTTTTGGGGATGGCCACTCTCAAGATGTGGTTCGGAAAAAGGTCATGGACGTTGACTTTCAAGTTATTGATATTCCGATTTCATTTATCGCCTTCTGCTGGGACGGCCTTCCTGATCCACTCGTGAGATAAACGGGGTAGCCTCTACTTTGCATCAAGGCATACACCTCAATTTCGGCCGAGTGATGGAACTATCACCACCATTTATGGAGACAAAGTGTCACTAAGTAGAAGGAACCAAAGACTGGGGATATCCCGATATTGGAGATCAAGCACGATGATGAAGGGTTAGCTTTGACCGGATTCTCCGTAGCTTCTTCCAAGGCACAAGTGTGTTGCACCGACCTCATCACTACTTCCGATAAAATTATCCTCCCGGCCATAGAGAATGATGCGAAAAATGAGTTGTATCTTCCAGGACTTGGATTGGGTAGAAGACTTCAAGGTCGTAACACCATCATTGATGTGGAAGGAACAGCATGCCCAGTATATGGCTTGGGGTACAAACCGAACTCTCAGGGATGCCGTAAAAGCTAAAGGCACGAAAGGTGAAAGGGGTCCA